>ML378570.1:0-53381 GCA_005239525.1 Nicotiana knightiana
ATCCTATATTACTTGTCGACCACGTACACTTGCGTGTGCATTGGGAAATCAACCAACACCCAACACATTAAATAAGGACATCAAGTAACAATAAGAGAGAGAGAGAGAATGGATACATCCTTGTACCTGCATGATAAGTATGCATGATAGATTTGCCCTTGGACCCTCACACTCAACAACAACAACACTCAGCACTATACGGGTGCCTAACACAAGTCCCTCACACCCAAGAACCTATGTGACCCTGTGCTTGAACGGTTATTTCCTGATTCCGGAGGGGCAGGTCCTTCCCCAAGCATTGATCGGATCTAAGTCAACGATCAATATCATAGAGCCTTACATGGGTCCTGGCACACGCTTTACCTTATAATCAATATCACTTAGCCCAATGTGGGGCCTGGCATACATGTCACTTCATAATCAATACCAAATTGGCTCTATGGCCCCAAGTTCAGTCATCAGCCGCTCAAGTCTCAAATATTCACATCTGATAGTACCCAACTCAAGCCGTGTCACACATATAAGGGCATCAATAGCATGTGATGTAGCATATAGGGAAAGCATAGAGACAGTGATATAATACGCAGATATAGCATCGTGACTAAGAGTATGACTATAATTAAGAAAAATAACTCAAAATAGTAAGAGTAGCCCCATCATGTATCAACTGATAAGTACATAGCCTAGACATGGTTTCTAACATGAATAATAGTTCAAGTAGTCATACAAGTAGATAAGTACCACCACCCAAACCGATGGGCCGCGACGGGCACCCGATAACTTACTCAACCGAGTACCAACGTAACGTATCTTTCTTATTACATCATCATAGATAAGTGGGCCAGAAGGCGCATCATGATACAACCAGAGTAAACATGAGGGAATACCCGACATAGAACGACCCAATTTGATATAGAAACTTATACCTGTGACATACCGACATATAAGGCCAATGTTATCAATTATATACTTTAAATATAGGCCGACAAGGCCATAAAAATATCCACACATATGACATCTGTCTACAAGCCTCTAAGAGTACAAACTTATCATAAAGGTCAGGACTGACCCCGCCGTACCAATCAATATATGTACTAATCATACTGACCAAATAAGCAACTCCAGAGCAATGGAGCGCACCAAAACCTTCCACCAAGATGATAGCCTACTTGGAGGACTCTCGACCTGTCTATCAGGATCTGCGGGCATGAAACGCAGCATCTCCAGGTAAAAAGGGACGTCAGTACAAATAATGTACCGAGTATGTAAGGAATGAAAATTAGTAAATAATAGACATGAGAGAAACATGGAGTAAAAGACTCGACATGTAAGTCTGAATAACTATGTAAATAATGAAATACTCATAGTGTCATGCATATGCGTATGAATGCCATGTCATGCATAGGTACATGTGTTCATAACATCATCAAGCCTCTGAGGGCATCCCATCATATCATCTCGGCCACTGTGGGCAGATCATCAACGTATACCAGCTGATCAGGTGGTGGTGCGTATATAACGCTGTAATCTTTTCCCATATCCCTTATACATATAATATACATATATACACGTATATAACGCTGTCTAGTCATGGGTCAATATAAATGTATAAATTAATGCAATGCATGAGAAGTACGTCAATAAAATCTCTCGGAATATCATAAGACCATTATGTCTCTGATTAGTATCATAAAACAAACTTTATCAACTTATGTATTTTTTGAGACCCATGAACAGACGATAGAACAACAAAACATATGGGAATTCAAGAACATAGGCATCTCCAATACTTTTACGAATAGAGTCATTTATGGAAGTTGTGCATTTGCTCGTTTCTTTCATGTCGTATAGATCATGCCAAAAAGAAAGAAGGAATATCCTTAACATGACTTAACCTATTTTCTTGACCATCCCTTAACACAGTTGATTTCAACAATGCGTAACGACAGATCGAAGTAGGGAAAAATCCGTATGATATTCTTGAGAACCGGTCTTCTTTAAAGTCACGTTGCTAAGATGCTTCAGGAATTTTCTTGTTTGAATTCTTGAATTCTTGCGTGAATATCCATTGACTAACATTCTGATATAAGACCATTATTTAAGAATGAATATGTAAGACCTTTCTTTAATAATGGATATGTAAGACCTTTCTTTAAGAATAAGATAGATATGTGACTCATGTTCTTAAGCATTCCAAATCCCACATCTCTACTCTTTCGACCTAATATAATGACTTAAGAGTCACAATTCATGGGGTGGCTTAATTCCACGTAGGTGGTTATCCATTTTCAACAATAAATCACCAATTATCTTAATTAAGTGTTAATCTCCCACTAAAATTAATAAGTACCTGATTATCCACATAATCAAGAATTATCTCAAATTGCTTAAAATACTACTCACTTTTAATACACTTTATACATCTTACTATCATGACCATGTGGTATCTTGTATGGTACTAGTCCATAATACCGGGTATTTAAGCTTGGGCTTTATTTTATCCCAAAATGTCAAACTTCGACGAAACTCATTTTCCTTGATTCGCTCACCCGTTTACCTCCACGAATTTACTTATAACTTGTTTGAAGTAGCACAATACTTATAATCCCAAAATAATCTCATTGCCAAAACTTACGTTGATTAACTTACGACGAAATTTTAATGTACAAAAAAATACGGGATGTAACATCATTCCCCCCTTTGGAACATTCGTCCTCGAATGTTGATTGATGCACTTATCATTCTCCTAACCCATAGCTCTTGCGAATACTTTAGTACTCCTCTTGCCATCTAGGCAACTGTTCTGTGAATGAATCCCAAACGCCAGGACATTCCTCCATTTAGGCCTCTTTCTCACACCACGACTCGTGGTCGGAATCATTCCAATCTTGTAATTGTTTCTATCGATTATCATGCAGCATGTACGACTCTGACTTTGTAAGTGCGCCTATGAGACTATTCTCTCCTTTTTCCTCCAGCTTTTAGCCAATCCCTAGGCCTCATTTTGTGAACATATACTAAGCTTAATAAGATGTCCCTATGGGCATCTATAAGTACAATGAAGTTATTCGCTCGATACTTTGTTGAAGTTACTAATATTGTTATATCTTATTTTATAGACCTGGTTATCCATTCATATGACTTTACTGCATCTAGGTAGGTCATACTATACCATAATTCTTACTACAATTTATCGGTTACTGAGGTCTTCTACCAAACTCCAGGTTACTCTTTCGCTGCTTATCATATATGTATAAATCCAAGTCCTTTAATGCTTCCTCATTACTGTTCATCTTAAGAATGACTGCCTACTCTCATCTCATATTTTGTAATCCTTATCCATCCATTGTTGATTCACCTCAATATTGATCTACACTCTACCACTGATAACTTGAAACCTCTTACATAATCACTAGGGCTCACAATGCATTGAGGATCATTTGAAGTGACTTTCCTGATCTACCTAGGGGCGATACAATGCTATATTTCCATAATCGTATTTCATAGCATCCCAATGTGATTTATCTTATGTGGGTATTTTACTTCTGTACAATTCATGAAATCATTACTCAATCGAAGGCCCATACATTATCCTTCATCCATCACAATTACACCATCATTCTACTATCAGGGCAGCATTCCATCTCTTCTAAATGCTACTAATCTTAGACTCTTTTGAGTTCTTTCAGGCTTATACTGAGCTTTCTATAACTTAGAGAAACCATCAACTCTCTTGTTTTCACGGGCTTAACCCCGAGGACTTATCCATTTTTGACATCTTCACACTTTCCTTTTTCTTATTTTTACTCTGGTCTTCCTTAAACCTTGTCACTTTACCATACTTTAGCTTGCGACCTACACATGTCTATTTATACTACTTGCAACCTTCCTTCAACTTTATTTCACCATAGATTTCCTTATGTTATTCTGGAACATCAAGCGAGACATCAATCGTCTCTAACTCTTCTTTACTCTCTTGACTAGGATTCTCGATACCTAAAAACCATAGGCTGGAAGATATGCCACTGACGACGCCACTATCATTCCTGGATACTGAATCCCAACGCTTCTAGCCTTCTATCTACAATATGGATTATTTTCAACCTTCTGCATTTGAGTATCTCTTACGTTGTTCACCTTTACCTTACTTTCCTTAAATCTCGCATAAAATCTTTTATTTCTTTCATAACCTCCCTACCACATAGGTGTAATTCACATCCACAACTTGAAGCTCTATTATAATACTTGCACCTCTGGTGCATACACAATTCGGTGGGAACTTCATACTGACTTCTTATGAGGCTGGTACTTTTCTAACTGGCTTTCTCTTAGAGCCATAATATAATATTGTTGTTGTACTATCTGTCTGGTACTTCTAATATCAAGAGTGACCCTATACTCAATCATGATGTCTATAATTTTCTGGGTACAATAATCATACTCTGGATTTACTTAGTTGATGTGACTTATTAGTTTCTTATTTCTGTTGATCAACCTTTATGTATACTTAAGCTATCTTCCGATCTGCAACTCATGGTATTAGTTATTACTTTAGCCTTTGATGGACGCTATGAAATATCCATGATACAATCTTCTAACAATTCAATCCTTTGTCAATGACATGGACTCAATTCTTTCTTTTAACTTATACCGGAGTCTTCTATGGCTGTATGATTGTCAACTTATATGCTGTAATGGATAATACTCCGAACTCTTAAGTACGTTCATAATGTAACTAACTTTGGATCATTAATTGAATAATTCTTTTTGTTCCTTCTCAACTTTCTTTAGATGTACGCTATTACTTTTCCTGGTCCTTCTGCCTCCTTGTTACGTGCCTACTTAACTTATCTTAGTTCCCACGCATGCCGGAGTTTTCGTGCAACTCAATGATCTCAAATATTACTTTTGATTTTACTTCCCATTCATTAGCCATACAACTTTCTTATGGAGTGCATACAATGTTGTAGTGATACTGTTGTTACAAGACCATTTACTCTTTAGGTCACTATGCTTAAGTTGAAGCCTTCTTCCTTATTTCCTCAGCTAGTGTTTCATTGTAGTCCTTAGGGAGGACCCTCTAAATCTTGTAAATCTGCGAGCTTATTGCATTATATACTCAACGGAATTTTCGATGTCCTTCCTCGCCTATAATTATCCATAGTTACTTACCTCCACGCCCTTGTACTTGTAGGGTTGCTTCTAAGCTGATATTTTGATTGTCTTCCCAGTGGCACTCTTTTTTTATCTCCGTAACACTCATATGGTACCTTTAACTGCCCCAACTCCTATTTGAATATCTCTTAAATATTACAATGTCATAACTGCGAGGCTGAATTCACTATATTGGGTTTTACTATGTTTATCTTGCACGATCTGCTGACTCGTATGTAACCTCCTCTTTAGCCATAACTAGGCTCTTCCTGAATCAACTACTAACTACTTGTTGGCCCATTCTCGTATCAATATTCCACGTATTCTTTCTTGGGTTAATTCCTTAGTCTTAACTTACGTCTCGCACTGGCTCCTTATCTATCAATAACATCTCGGGAAGGGACCTTTACTTCCTTTCATTGATGTCGTGTTTGCATAATGTTCTGGAATCATAGCCTCTCTGTAGGCTTTGAATAAGTGCAATCTCATTCCTTTTGCATTTTATTATCGCATTCTTCCTTTGACACTCCATAATCAATTAATTCTGACTTAATGCCACATCACTCCATATTCCCCCCCTTTTGGGGAGTACTAAGAGTTGGAGCTACGATAACCTACCTATAGATGTTTTACCTCTTCATCTTTGGCGTCCTTTCACATCATCAATGACCCTTACTCGCCTTGCGGTAATCCTTATGTACCAAGGATAACAAAATTCCTTACTCGCGATGGTGACACTTAGTGAACTGGCACATACAGTCCCTTAAGCTTAACTTTTACTTGTTTTAGGGAAGCGTCTTCTTGAATGACCTTTCTCTGAATTTCTTATGAATCTTTTTCTGTTGTCCATTCTATCATTGCCGGAACGCAATCTAAAATTCTCATGATGCCGACCATTATCAAATAACTCAGTCCTTAATTCATGTTTAGTTTATCTTATTCACCAGTCCATACTGATTTCTATTACTCTGGGGTCTAACTTTTCTGTCTGGTAGTCGCGTTGGAGTCACGAGCTTATTTCTCGAATGATGATATGACTTTATGGCCTATATTCTTTTGTTGTCTCAAGGCCTGTCAACTCTCGTCTTTTCCTTCACTTAACTATAGACTCTGTAATACTGTCATATCTTACACATAATGATTCATTAACTCTCTTCTTATTTCCCCTAACATCTATGTCTATCACTTTATTCTGAAAACTCCAACAAGACATTCTTTTGCTTTTATCTCCCCTTGCTCCATCCCCTGGCTCTTCGGGTTGCCTAACATACCCGTTCTACGAGGGACGAGAGCCACATTAAGGTAATATTTATCCCTTCAAGGCTTCCAGTGCCTATCTTTGTAGCACTCATATCTAGTTGTACTATTTTAGAGTGCACCATCTGGGTGTCTCACAAGGAGATTTATTAGCATATTTGCAATATCCTTCGGAAATGTCAACTAACGCAAACAATCCACCCATCATTTTCGGTCACTCTAACCCTAGCTAGATCCTGATATCCCATCCTTCTCTTAAACCATATATATTAGCTCCCATAGGGCATAACTTGAGATCGGTGTGGCCAATTGTACATCCCTCTGTTACTGTTGAAGGAAACTAAGAAGGCTTATATTCCTCTGCCTAAATTGTAATTACTGTTAACCTTCATTAACTAGGCATCTCGTACCCTTCTTCATCTTACTTCTTTTGCTTGTTGAAACTTGTATTTATCTTCTGAATATCTCATTGTCTTTCACCATAAATGTGGATAAATATTCTTGCCTTAAGGCTTCTTATCAAGAGGCTTACACGTCTTAGTACACACATGATCTATTGAATACCTTATATTTACTCATCATAAGCATCATGAAAAATCGAGTTCCTCTAACTCAAATCTTCCACAACTATATCTCTTACCAACCCTATTTCTGGATGTAGGCATCGTCGTATTATGAATAAGATAGAGTCTAGGAAATTGAGTTCTTACAACTGAGCTCTACCACATGATCTAGAGTAAGAAGAAAGAGTGACATTCCTAAATTCCCTGTAGCCTCCTGCTTATAAGTGTGGTGCACGACACAACTATAAACAAGACTCTACTAGACACGGCTTGTAGAATCCCTAGGACAGAACTGCTCTGATACCACTTTGTCACGACGCAAATCGATGGGCCGCGACGGGCACCTGGTACCTTACTCAACCGAGTACCAACATAACGTATCTTTATTATTACATCATCATAGATAAGTGGGCCAGAAGGTGCGCCATGATATAACCAGAGTAAACATGAGGGAATACCCGACATAGAACGACCTAACATGATATAGAAACTTATACATGCGACATACGGGCCTATAAGGCCAATGCAATCAGTTATATACTTTAAATATAGGCCGAAAAGGCCATACAAATATCCGTACACATGACATCAGTCTACAAGCCTCTAAGAGTACATACTTTTCATAAAGGTCGGGGCTGACCCCGCCGTACCAATCAATACATGTACTAATCATACTGAACAAATAAGCAACTCCGGAGCAATGGAGCGCACCAACATCTTCCGCTGAATTGATAGCCTACTTGGAGGACTCTCGACATGTCTATCAGGACCTCCGGGCATGAAATGCAGCGTCCCCAAGAAAAAAAGGACGTCAGTACAAATAATGTACCGAGTATGTAAGGAATGAAAATCAGTAAATAATAGACATGAGAGAAACATGGCGTAAAATACTCGACATGTAAGTCTAATAACTATGTAAATAATGAAATACTCACACTGTCATGTATATGCATATGAATGTCATGTCGTGCATAGGTACATGTGTTCATAACATCATTAAGCCTCTGAGGGCATCCCATCATATCATGTCGGCCACTGTGGGAAAATCATCAACGTATACCAGCTGATCAAGTGGTGGTGCGTATATAACGCCGTAACCTTTTCCCATATCCCTTATACATATAATATACATATATACACGTATATAACGCCGTCTGGTCATGGGTCAATGTACATGTATAAATGAATGCAATGCATGAGAAGTACGTCAATAAAATCTCTCGGAACATCATAAGACCATTATATCTCTGATTAATATTATAAAACAACTTTATCAATTTACGCGTTTTCTGAGACCCATGAACATACGATAGAACAATAAGACATATGGGAATTCAAGAATATAGGCATCTCTAAACCTTCTACGAATAGAGTCATTTATGGAAGTTGTGCATTTGCTCGTTTTTTTCGTGTCGTATAGATCATGCCAACAAGAAAGAAGGAATAGCCTTAACATACCTGAACCGATTCTCTTGACAATCCCTTTAACACCGTTGATTGCAAAAATGCGTAACGACAGATCGAAGTAGGGAATAATCCGTATGATATTCTTGAGAAAGATTATAACAGGCTTCTTTAGAGTCACGTTGCTAAGATGTTTAAGGAATTTTCTTGCTTGAATTCTTGAATTCTTGCGTGAATAACCATTGACTAACATTCTGATATGAGACCTTTCTTTAAGAATGGATATGTAAGACCTTTCTTTAAGAATGTATATGTAAGACCTTTCTGTAAGAATGGATATGTAAGACCTTTATTTAAGAATGGAATAGATATGTGACTCACGTTCTTAAGCATGCCAAATCCCACATCTCTACTCTTGCCACCTAATATAATGACTTAAGAGTCACAATTCATGGAGTGACTTAATGCCACATGGGTGGTTATTCTTTTTCAATAATAAATCACCAATTATCTTAATTAAGTGTTAATCTCCCACTAAAATTAATAATTACCTGATTATCCACATAATAAAGAATTATCTCAAATTACTTAAAATACTACTCACTTTTAATACACTTTATACATCTTACTATCATGGCCATGTGGTAGCTTGTATGGTACTAGTCCATAAATACTGGATATTTTAGCTCGGGCCGTATTTTATCCCAAAATGTCAAACTTCGACGAAACTCATTTTCTTTGATTCACTCACCCTTTTACCTTCATGAATTTACTTATCACTTGTTTGAAGTAGCACAATACTTATTATCCCAACTGCCGATAGTCAATACACATTGTCATAGAACCATCATTCTTCATAACAAACAACACTGGTGCACCCCAACATGCTACATTAGGCCTGATGAACCCCTTATCTAACAACGTTTTCAATTATTCCTTCAATTTATTCGGCTCCGCTGGAGCCATACAACATGGGGGAATAGAGATAGGTTTCCTGCTCGATGCCAAATCAATGTCCCTATCAAGTGGCATGCCTGGTAGGTCTGCTAGAAACACATTCGAAAATTCCCTCACTACTAGGATAGACTCAAAAATAGGAGTATCAACACTTACATATTTGACAAATCTAGATACGTCAAACACCTTTCTCAACCATCCGTTGATCCTTCAAGAATGAAATCACTCTACTAGGCGTGCGACAAAGAGAACACTTCCATTACAACCTCGACAACCCCAACATTGTCAATGTCACGGTTTTAGTATGACAATCAAGAATAACATGGAATTAAGATAACCACTCCATACCCAAGATCACATCAAAATCCATCATATCTAACAATAGGGTGTCTGCCCTCGTCTCAAAACCACAAATAGTGGCTACACATGACCGATAAAGTCGATCCATCACAATAGAATTACCAACAAGTATAGACACATACACAAGAGCATCAAGAGAAGCACGAGGTATATCCAAACAATAGGCAAAGTATGATGACACAATGAATAAGTGGAACTAGGATCAAACAATACTGAAGCATCCCTGTGGCACATAGAAACAATACCTGTAATCACTGCATCAGAAGCAACAACCTCGATCCTCCCTGGGAAAGCATAACATCTAACCTGATCCCCACAAGTCGTAGCTCCCCCTCTAGGATGACCACATATTGGATAACCTCCACCCCGAGCTAGCTGAGCGGGTGGTGTAGAAACTGGTGCAGGGACCATAGTCTTACCTTACTGCTGCATTGGACCTCTACGAAGATGGGGAAAATTCTTCCTGACATGCCCTGACTCTCCACACTCATAGCAACCTCTGACTAGAAATGACTGTGGGGCTTGAGTCGACCTCGTGAATCAAAATAACCCCTAAAAGAATCCGGTGTCAATGAACCCTGAACAGATAGAGCAGAGTAAAGCTTTGAGGTGGAAGTGCACTAAACAAAGGCTGAGCTGAAGCTCCTCACTGGGTGGTGGCTAATGATAAACTGGCCTACTAGACTGGCCCCTCCCAAATGGATCTCGGCCTCCAGACAAGGCACCGTCAAAGCCACCTAAGTAACCGGACTTCTTGTCCCTACCCAGCGTAATCTCCCTAGCCTTGTTGCGGATGTGCTCAACACGATGAGCTATCTCAAAACTTATGAATGCAGTCCCCGTCTCAGTCTCTCTAGACATACCAAGGCGAATAATCTACTGAGACCCTCAATGAATCTCATCACTCTCTCCTCATCTGTGGGAATCTGTCACAGCCCAAACCGGAGGGCCATGACTAGCACTTGGGCCATACCTGCCGAGCTTCAACGCATATTTTATCTAACTGTTATTATCATCTATAAGGGTTGACGAGATCAATATAATTGGTAGACATGAATCCTCAACAACAAACAATGACAGATAATGGCATGAACATATATAACATAGTCCGACAAACCTGTGATGAAGCTATATATAAGGTACGAGCTGACAAGCTCCCATGAGAGACTATACAACAAAAATCAATCGACAAGGATATACAAACTATACATGAGTCGACACCTATCTATGAGCCTCTAAAGGAACATAATTGTTGCAACAATGCCAGAACATGGCCTTGACATACCCATAATGTCTATAAAAATGCATACCAAGACTACAACAAGTTTGGAGAAGGGATCTCGCCAATAACTGCTGAAATGGGCAGCCTACTATGGTGGGGGAGCTGTGTCTACCTGTCTATCAGGACCTGCAGCACGACATGCAACATCCACAAATAAAAAGGGTGTCAGGACGAATAAAGTACTGACTATGTAAGGCATGAAAGCATATGTAAGAA
Organism: Nicotiana knightiana; assembly: GCA_005239525.1. Classification (NCBI taxonomy): domain Eukaryota; kingdom Viridiplantae; phylum Streptophyta; class Magnoliopsida; order Solanales; family Solanaceae; genus Nicotiana; species Nicotiana knightiana. Next base: position 11,194 of record ML378570.1, read on the forward strand.
TAGTAATGTAAACAGGGATAGAGAATATACAACCTTGAACACATGAGTACCTCTGAGGGATACTGACATGAAATACATGATACATACATTCATACACACACACACACATAAACTTTTAAAACATACGCCTCTATGGGCATCATCATCATCATATCGTACTCGACCGTAATAGGCTCGGTAGAAACCTACCCGGCCATAATAAGGCTCGGTAGAATTTTACCCGGCCATGTGGAGCTCGGTAAAACCAAACTGGTCACTGGTTGCATAATAGGTGCCGTACCCGACCGACTATAGTGCGTCTCAGTAGAGTAAAATAGATACATATATATATAATGCATGCCGAACTCATTGCAATCACATTCTGAATCTTTCAGAGTGACCTAAGGTCGGTATCCCGTGTACATGTTATTAGGACTAACTCTTCATCATGAATCTTATAAGAATCAGGAATTACCAACAACATTGATAACACAAGAGTATGAGAAGAGACATCAACATCAATTGTTCCAAAAAAAGGAAACAATGTAAGTACTGCTAGCTTCTAAGAGTAGAGTATCTTTAGAAGCTCGTTCATTCCATTATGTATAATCGAAGTCGTGCAAAAGAAGGAAAGGGATAGCCTCACATACCTTGTATATACTTACCAACCACAATCTATGCAAATTTCACGACTCCTTAGTCTACAATAAGAAAAATGACACTATCATTATCGTTTAAGCGTCGTAAACTATTATGTATCGACCACAACCTATTTTACGATGAAACAGACAACACCTTCCCTATTTATGACTTTCAACAATTTAAAAAAATCACCAAACAGCCCAAACAACATCAATAATAATCATATTGAGCCTCCCAGGACAGTCCATCAACCAACAACATTACTAACAAGCCTTTCAATATTTATCTCACAAGTTCTAGCTTCAACGACTTAGACGTAACTTGGATAATCTTAAATACATGTAGGGTAATAGGTTAAATACTTTTAAACAGAAATAAAAACTCAAATTTGATCTTAATTTACCAAGAATTATCCCTCTAATGCTACCACAAGAACAAGGAAGCGAAACTAGCAATCAATTAGGGGTTTCCGGCACTAAAATCACTTTGTAAGACTTGAAATCACCTAGAGTTGATATTAAAAACTTGAGGGAGTAATTTACATAACATAAACCACTTAAACCAACCTCCCATACGAGCTGGAACCACACAAAAATCAGCAACAACAAGAAGAACAAGAAACTTACTAGCGCCACGGGATTCCCGACACTTGATTTGTGTTGTTTACCCTTTGTTTGGGTCTTGGATCATGAGAGAACCTTGAGAGAGTGATTTTAGGTGTCTAGGGTCTGAAGAGAATGAAATAACGAGTTAAAACAGGGTTAAGGGATCTGATATATATATATATATATATATATATATATATATATATATATATATATATATATATATATATATATATATATATATATATATATATATATATCTCAACCGCCTATGTGGGCCCCATAGAGAGCTACTTGGCGCGGTCTCGCAAAAATATTAATATCTCTCTACTATGATGTCTGATCGACAAATGAATTATTGAGTTGGAAACTAGACTCATAGATATTCAATTTAATTGGTGGATCACCCCGTAATTCCTAGTAAATTGGGAGAAAAGTTCAGTAACATTTGACCTAAAGTTTAAGTAAAATTATGAACGTAAGTTGCGAAAACTTTTGTCGACTTTTGTTTCATAACTCATTTGACTTCAAGACTTATGATACAAATGTTATCTGATTCAAATACCTTAAAACACAACCTCTTTAAAATATTAAGCACCTCTAGTTTAACCCGAAAATACGGGTTACAACATCCTTGATTCGTTTAACTTCTAAAACTTGTTAACACTCTTATACACCTTTGTATTGTTTAAGACCAATAGGATTAACTTCTTATCATCTCAAAGATATTCTCTTCTCGGATTTACGTCGACTAACTTACGACGTGATCTAACATACGCGAATATGGGTTGTAACACCCTCCCCCTTTAGGAACATTCATCCTTGAATGTAAGGGTTTATGGGGAGCCTAACTCATCATGGATTCCGACGGAGATTTCCAGCTGATTTTCCCCTATAAAATGGACAGTAGCCAAAATTGCAAGTATTTAAGCCCAACCTATGGCCTCACAAGGATATACAAAGCATTATGGATATGTACATTATATGCATATCACCATTTTGTATTAAGAAAGAATATTCTCAAGCTATTGCTTACCTCATAGAGCCGTTTCACCTTCTAATGCATCCTGCATTCCCCCGGCATCCTCATTATCTTTAATCTGGAATAGGTATAAGGTTATTTGGACTTAATATCCTTTTCTTCTTCCCATGTCATTTCTTCCGTGTTCTTGTTCCTCCACAATACTTTGACGAAAGCTACATCCTTTGTTCTCAGCTTGCGGACTTGTCGATCTAATATAGCCACTGGCACTTCTTCATATGATAGATCCTCTCCAACTTGTACATATTTGATAGGGACGACCCGAGAAGGGTCTCCAATACATTTCCTCAACATAGATATATGGAATACCGGGTGGACAAATTCCAATTCGGATGACAATTCTAACTCATAAGCAACCTGTCCAATTCGTCGAAGAATTTTATACGGACCAATATACCGCAGACTCAGCTTACCCTTCTTCCCAAAATGCATAAGACCCTTCATCGGCGAGACCCTCCGGAAAACCCAATCTCCAACCTCAAACTAAAGATCACGACGTCGGACATAGGAACAAGACTTTTCCTGCTTTGCGCCGTCCTCAGTCGCTCTTGTATCACTTTCACCTTCTCAATGGCTTAGTGAATCAAATCTGGCCCATATAATTCTGTTCCACCGACTTCGAACAATCCAAGTGGTGATCCACATATCCTCCCGTACAATGCCTCATGCAGGGCCATTTTAATACTGGAATGGTAGCTATTATTGTAGGCGAATTCTATGAGTGCCAGATAGTCATCCCAATTACACTTGAAATCTAGAACACATGCTCGTAGCATATCTTCAAGTGTCTGAATGGTACGTTCAGCTTTGTAACGACCCGACCAATCGTTTTGCGTTATCGGACCCCGTTCCCCTAAATGAAACTTTCTAGCGGCTTATTATGATTTATGACTTACGGGGACTGCTGGTCCGGGATTCGGAAGTGTTCAGAGTGCTATAGGAACATTTGGTTCCTTAAGATTGGTCTTTAAGGCCAAGTTTGACTTCGGTCAAAATTTTTAGTAAACGACCTCGGAATCGAGTTTCATCAGTTCCGGTAGCTTTCTATGATGATTTCGGACCTGGGCGTATGTTCGGAATGGGTTTCTAATGACCCGGGAGCGTTTCAGCGCTCGATATTGAAATAAGAAGTTCCTTAAGTTCCTATTGTGGTTTGGGATGTGTTTTTGTTTTATCGGGGTCCAAACGGAATTTCGAGGCCGGGAATAGTTCCATTATGTCACTCCGAGTAGTATAGGCCGGTTTGGCACGTTGTTAGCGAAGTCAAGAAAACTTAAAGTTCCTAAGTTTGGTTCTAGGGGTTTTGAGGTGTCATTTTGGGTTTTAGCGTTGTTTTAGGTAATCCGAAGGCTCGAGCGAGTCCATATTAAGATTTGGCACTTGTTGGTATATTTGGACGGGGGCTCGGGCGGGACTAGGTGCCTCCCGAACACCACACGAGGCCAAAAACCAGCTGAAATAGCTGCTTGTGCACCTGTTCTGGTGTGACCGCAGGTGCGGTTGCCCAGTCGCAGGTGCGGGACCGCTCCTGCGGTCCCATTCTCGTAGGTGCGATCCCCCTAGCAGGCAGGCCATTCTCGCAGGTGCGGACAAAGTTCCGCAGGAGAGGAGCCACAGGTGCGGTCTCCACTCCGCAGGTGCGGGCCCAGGCTTCCTCGTCCATTTCCACAGGTGCGAGTTTTTTCTCACAGGTGCGAGACCGCAGGTGCGGAAACACTGTTCACACAGTGTGTTTTTATACACAGGATTTAATTCATTTTCCCTATCTTCTTCTTCTTCTTCTTCTTCCTTAGGGCGATTTCCACAATTTTAGAGGAGCAAACGACCTGGTTATTGAAGGTAAGTAAATTCTACTCTAATATTAGCTTCATGCATGGATTACAAGCTAAACTAGTTGCCTAAATTAGTGAAAAATCAAGAATTGGGTAGTAACTTAGGGCTTCCGATAATTTGAGAATTTACCCGTGAATTAGCTATGAAATCAAGTAGAAATCATGTATTAATGATCCTTAGGCTAAGGGTGAGTTTTTCCTTTGAGAATTATTGGAATCCGAGCATGCGGGCCCGAGGTCATATTTTAGAAATTCTTAAAGAATGGTGAAGTTACTAAATGAGTGGGAGAATTTCCACACTTTGAGCATAAATTAATGAATTTGTATAACGTTTGGCTAGTTTCGAGTCCTCGGGTGTAGAGCTTGGAGTTTCGGGCGCGTTCTTGGTCCGGGGAGTGAATTCGACACGAGGTGAGTCTCCTTTCTAACCTTGTAAGAGGGAATTGTCCCCATAGGTAATTATAAATGGTGGTTTTGTCCTGATTTGTGTGGCCTGCATACGTACAAAGTGACGAGGGTCCGTGCGTAGCTACTATTATGCCTTGTCGGGTAGTTTAGGACTCACAAACATGCTTTATGTGTTGTATATGTGATCTTGTATATGGATTAAGTAGTCTAATATCCTCGAATCTCACATGTGAAGGCCTAAGGGGTTATGCTTGAAGTTGATATTTTTAAAATTCTCACATGGTTAGTATGTTCCCTGCTAAATTATCTAGAAATCTCCTGCTAATCATGAATTTATATGGGAACCCGAATCGCATGGATTATTCACGAGCGGGGTAGCCCCTAATATTATATTAACCCGAGTCACAGGTATGATTTGCGAGTGGGGGTGGTCTCGGTGTTATGTCAACCGTGTCGCATGTTCGATTCGCGAGCGGGGCAGATAGATACATCTATGGTTCGGGCCGTTCGATCCTCGGCAGTGTACATTTACATTTCACGTCGTAATGACCGTACGCTCATAGCCTGTTATATGTTTTGGTAATTTGTGAGAAGCCCTGTAATTGTAACTGTTGATGTCATAAAAAGAAAGAAGGTTAAATGGGTTGTATGCCAGGGAAAAAGGATGGCGCGAGGGTACTAGAGATTGTTATTTGATGCTCATTTCCTTTTTATTGTTCATTATTGCTACTACTGGTTAGCCTGTACTTATTTCACATTGTCTGACCCTAGTATGTATCACGTCGGCCTCTCATCACTACTTCTTCGAGGTTAGGCGGGATACTTACTGGGTACCTATCTTTTTATGTACTCATACTACGCTTTTGTACTTCATTGTACAGGTTTTGAGGCGGGTACATCTGGTTATCCGACCGAAGCTTGACGTATATTCTGGACCTGACTCCACGGTGAGCTGCCTCCCTTGGCAATTCTCAGCAGTACTATGGAGTTATCTTTTGTTTGTGTCTGTCTACTTCTTTCAGACATCAGTACAATTTGTATCATCTTTTGTATATTCTACTAGTTCGCATGTTGGCTTGTGACACTAGTTCCTGGCACACACATAATAGACTTTATATTTTGGGACTGTATATATATATATATATATATATATTGGTTTATGATCCTTGTGGCTGTATTTACTTAAGTTGGTTAATGTATCTGTTTTTATTTAAATGATCTAAGCTTAGAATTTTGGTAAGTGTGTGGTTGGTATGTCAAATAAGAAGAATCTCACTAGTAAACAACTGTTGGCTTGCCTGACTCCGGTGTTGGGCGCCATCACGACCTGTGTTTAGATTTTGGGTTGTGAAAACATGGTATCAGAGCACTAGGTTTACGTAGGTCTCACAAGTCACGTGCAAACCTAATAAAGTCTCGCAGATCGATACAGAGACGTCTGTATTTATCTTCGAGAGGCTATAGGGTGTTAGGAAACCTCTCTTTATTCATGATCTATCGTGCAGTTGATGGTTTAATAAATCTCATTCTTCTATTCTCTCACAAATGGTGAGGACGCGTACATCTGGTAGAGGCCGGGGGAGGGCACCGGCCCGAGGTGGGGGACGGGGGCGTCCCAGAGCTATTCCAGTTGCACCACTAGGGGATCCTACTATAGAGGAGCAGGGGAGGTTCCCCCAGTAAGTCCTGCCCCAGTGGACTTCATGACGGCACCAGGCTTCCAGGAGGTCATGGGCCGTATGTTGAGATTCATGGATACCATGTCCCAGGCTGGTTTATTTCCAGCAGATCCTGCCACATCGCAGGAAGGAGGGGGAGCCCAGACCCCTACTGCCCAGGCTGCAGGCCAGACAGCTGCACTTCATCATACCCTGGGTACCCTGCCCGTGGGTGGGGTTCATCCTGTAGCAGCAGCACCTGAGCCCAGACCAGCTGCGGACGCCGATCCGCAGAAATTATTGGACATATGGACTCGATTGCACCCTCTGTTCTTCGGGGGTGAGCGAGGCGAGGATTCCCAGGATTTCATTGACAGGTGCAGGGACCGACTGCAGAACATGAGGATACTAGAGTCCCATGGAGTGGACTTCACTACTTTCCAGTTAGAGGGTAGAGCTCGCAGATGGTGGTAGTCCATATTCTCAGCAGGTCAGCAGTTTCTCCTCCTATCACTTGGGAGCAGTTCACTCTGATGTTTCTTGACAGATATATCCCACCCTCTGAGGGGGAAGAGCTGCGGTATCAGTTTGAGCAGCTGGAGCAGGGATAGCTGTTAGTGACAGACTATGAGGCCAGATTTTCAGAGTTGTCTCGCCATGCACTCATGATACTACCTACCGATGCTGAGAGAGTGCGGAGATTTATAGCCGGGTTTCATCCAGGCATTAGGACCAGCATGGCCCGGGAGGTGGAGATGGGGACTCCTTATCAACTAGTAGTGGATATTGCTCATAGGATCGAGGTTTATCGGTCGAGGGTCAGGGAGCAGGTACAGCCGGATAAGAGAGCCAGATATTCTGGGGATTTCAGAGGTGCCCCGGGTAGGGGCAGAGGCCAGTTTGGTAGGGGTCAGCCCAGCATGCCCCATATTCAGCAGCACCACCACCTCCTCGTGGTGCTCCAGTGAGGCCTTAGCTCAGTGCTATGCCAGAGGGTTCTCACTGTCCCCTAGTTATCCAGGTTTCTACTTTAGGGCAGCAGGCCGCGCCTCCAGTGAGATGTTATGAGTGCGGGGATCTCGGCCATATCAGGAGGACGTGTCCCAGGTTTCGGGGCAAGGATGTGCAGCAGTGTTACCAGCCTCTGAGTCCAGCACCAGCAGTCTGGTCACCTAGAGGTGGGGGACAGGTCGGCAAGGGTCGTCCTAGAGGTGGAGGCCAGTCAGGGGGAGGTCAGCCAACTCCTGTTCATTCTGGCGGGCCTCAATCTTCTGGTGCTCCAGCTAGACTCTATGCTTTTCCGGCCAGATTAGATGCAGTGGCCTCAGACGCCGTGATCACAGGTATTATTACAGTATGCGGTAGAGAGGCATCATTGTTATTTGATCCAGGATCCACCTATTCCTATGTTTCGGTCTTATTTGCTCATTTTTTGGATGTCCCTCGTGAGTCCTTGGGTTCTCCTATATGTATGTCCACTCCTGTGGGCGATTCTGTGGTGGTAGACCGGGTTTACCGATCCTGTATGGTCACATTCTTTAGGTTCGAGACTCGAGATATCTTATTGCTCGACATGGTTGATTCAAGATTATTTTAGGCATGGATTGGCTATCTCCTTATCATGCCGTGCTAGATTGACATGCCAAGACAGTTACTTTAGCCATGCCAAAGTCGCCTAGGCTGGAGTGGAGAGGTTCCTCAGTTAGTGCAGCCAGCCAGGTTATTTCATTCCTGAAGGCTCGACGTATGGTCGAGAAGGGTTGCCTGGCCTACCTCGCTTATGTGGGGGACGCCATCGCCGAGTCCTTGACGATTGATTCAGTGCCAGTGGTTCGAGAGTTTACCGATGTATTTCCTTCAGACCTTCCAAGCATGCCTGCGGATCGTGATATTGCTTTCTTCATTGATTTTGCTCTAGGCACCCATCTTATATCTATTACTCCGTACCGTATGGCTTTGAAAGAGTTGAAGGAGCAGCTTGAGGAGTTGTTAGCTAAGGGGTTCATCAGACTGAGTGTATCGCCGTGGGGTGCTCCAGTTCTATTCGTGAAGAAAAGGATGGATCCATGCGGATGTGTGTTGATTACCGCCAGTTGAACAAGGTTACCATTAAGAACAAGTATCCTTTGCCACCCATCGATGATTTGTTTGACCAGTTGCAGGGTGCTCGTGTGTTTTCTAAGATTGATTTGAGATCGGGGTATCATCAGTTGAGGATTCGGGCTTCAGATGTTCCGAAGACTGCTTTTCGTATGAGATATGGCCATTATGAGTTCCTGGTGATGTCCTTTGGTTTGACTAATGCCCCAGCAACATTCATGGACTTGATGAATAAGGTGTTCAGGCCGTACATTGATTCCTTTGTCATTGTCTTCATTGATGACATTTTTATTTACTCACGTAGCCTGGGGGAGCACGAGCAGCATCTGAGAGTTGTGCTCCAGACTTTGCGAGAACAGAAGCTATATGCTAAGTTCTCCAAGTGTGAGTTTTGGTTGGATTCCGTGGTATTCTTGGGGCATGTGGTATCCGGAGAGGGTATCAAGGTTGATCCTCAAAAGATCGAGGCAGTTCAGAGTTGGTCACATCCTACTTCAGCTACATAGATCAGGAGCTTTTTGGGCCCAGCAGGCTATTATCGCCGATTTGTGGAGGGGTTCTCTTCTATTGTAGCTCCATTGACTAGATTGACTCAGAAGAATGCCCCGTTCCGATGGTCTGACGAGTGTGAGGTGAGCTTTCAGAAGCTCAAGACAGCATTGACCTCAGCACCAGTTCTGGTATTGCCTTCTGGCTCGGGGATGTACACATGTATTGTGACGCTTCACGCGTTGGTTTGGGATGTGTGTTGATGCAGGAAGGGAGAGTTATTTCTTATGATTCACGCCAGCTGAAGGTTCATGAGAAGAATTTCCCTGTGCACGATTTGGAGTTGGCGGCGATTGTTCATCCTCTTAAGATTTGGAGGCACTACTTGTATGGGGTGTCCTGTGAGGTATATAGAGATAGCCGCAGCCTGCAGCACTTGTTCAAGCAGAGGGATTTTAATTTGAGGCAGTGCAGATGGCTTGAGTTGTTGAAGGATTATGATATCACCATCTTTTATCACTCGGGCAAGGCAAATATGGTAGCAGATGCATTGAGCAGGAAGGCGGAGAGTATGGGTAGCTTTGCTTATATTGCAGCAGAGGAGAGACCTATAGCATTGGACATTCAGTCCTTGGTCAATCGACTGGTGAGATTAGACCTTTCGGAGCCTCATCGAGTTTTAGCACATGTGGTTGCTCAGTCTTTGTTATTGGGGGAGATTAAGGTCTGATAGTTCTATGATCTGTGCTTAGCAGAGCTTCGGGAGACAGTGGTTCCGGGTAGGGCCAATGAGGCTACTATTGAGACTTTAGGTCCACTTATGTGTTCCTAATGTTGATGGCCTGAGGGAGAGGATTCTAGAGGAGGCACACAGTTCTCGGTATTTTGTTCATCCTGGTGCTACGAAGATGTATCGTGACTTGAAGCACCATTACTGGTGGAGGCGGATGAAGAAGGACATTGTGGAGTATGTGACTAGGTGTCTTAATTGCCAGTAGGTCAAGTATGAGCACCAGAGGCCAGGAGGCCTACTTCAGCAGATGCCCATTCCTGAGTGGAAATGGGAGCACATCACTATGGACTTCGTGGTTGGGTTGCCTCCGACCTTACGGAAGGTCGACGCGGTTTGGGTCATTGTGGATAGATTGGCCAAATAGGCGCATTTCATTCAAGTGGCTACTACTTATACTTCTGAGAGGTTGGCACAAATCTACATTCGGGAGATAGTCCGGTTGCATGGTGTGCCGGTGTCCATATATCAGATCGAGGTCCTCAGTTCACCTCGCACTTTTGGAGAGCATTGCATAGTGAGATGGGTACCCAGATAGACATCAGCACATCATTTCACCCTCAGACTGATGGTCAGTCGGAGCGTACAATTCAGATATTGGAGGACAGGCTCAGAGCATGTGTGATTGACTTCGGAGGTCAGTGGGACCAGTTCTTTCCTTTGGCCGAGTTTTCTTATAATAACAGTTATCAATACAGCATTGATATGGCACCATTTGAGGCATTGTATGGTCGGCGATGTCGTTCTCCTATCGGGTGGTTTGATCCTGGCGAGGCTAAGTTATATGGCACCGACCTGGTGAGGGATTCTTTGGAGAAAGTGAAGTTAATTCAGGAGAGGCTCCGTACAACACAGTCCAGACAGAAAAGTTACGCGGATCAGAGGGCGTGTGATGTGTCATTTATGGAGGGAGATAGGGTTCTGTTGAAAGTCTCGCCTATGAAGGGTATTATGAGGTTTGGGAAGAAGGGCAAGCTAAGCCCGAGGTTTATAGGTCCCTTCGAGGTGTTGAGGCGAGTGAGGGAGGTTTCTTATGAGCTGGACTTGCCTCCCAGTTTATCAGGAGTTCATCCAGTCTTTCATGTATCTATGATCCGGAGGTACCACGCTGACTTCTCTCACGTGGTTGATTTCAGCACTATTCAGTTGGATGAGAGGATGGGATATGAGGAGGAGCCAGTTGCTATTATTGATAGATAGGACCGCCAGTTGAGGTACAAGAGAGTTTCTGCCGTAAAGGTCTAGTGGAAGGGCCAACCAGTAGAGGAGGCGACCTGGGAGTCCGAGGTAGACATGCGGAGCAGATATCCACACTTATTCAGCACTTCAGGTATGATTCTAGATCCGTTCGAGGACGAATGTTTGTTTAAGAAGTGGAGAATGTAACGACCCGACCGATCATTTTGCGTTATCGAACCCCGTTCCCCTAAATGAAACTTTCCATAGCGGCTTATTATGATTTATGACTTGCGGGGACTGGTGGTCCGGGATTCAGAACTGTTTAGAGTGCGATAGGAACATTTGGTTCCTTAAGGTTGGCCTTTGAGGCCAAGTTTGACTTCGGTCAACATTTTTAGTAAACGAGCTCTGTATCGAGTTTCGTCAGTTCCGATAGCTTTGTATGATGATTTCAGACCTGCGTATGTTCGAAATGGGTTTCTGATGACCCGGGAGCATTTCAGCGCCCAATATTGAAATAAGAAGTTCCTTAAGTTCCTATTGTTGTTTGGGACGTGTTTTTGTGTTATCCGGGGTCCGAACGGAATTCTGAGCCGGGCATAGTTCCGTTATTTCATTTATGACTTGCCTGCAAAATTTGGTGTCATTCCGAGTAGTATAGGTCGGTTCGACGCGTTGTTAGCGCAGTGAAGAAAACTTAATGTTCCTAAGTTTGGTTCTAGGGGTTTTGAGGTGTGATTTTGAGTTTTAGCGTTGTTTTGGGTGTTCCGAAGGCTCAAGCGTGTCCGTATTATGATTTGGGACTTGTTGGTATATTTGGACGTGGGCTCGGGTGGGCCCAGGTGCCTCCCAAACACCACACGAGGCTAAAAACCAGCTGAAATAGCTGCTGGTGCACCTGTTCTAGTGTAACCGCAGGTGCGGTTGCCCAGTCGCAGGTGCGGGACCGCTCCTGTGGTCCCAACATTGCAGGTGCAACCCCCCTAGAAGGGCAGGACATTCTCGCAAGTATGGACAAAGTTCCGCAGGAGCGGAGCCGCAGGTGCGGTCTCCACTCCGCAGGTGCGGGCCCGGCTTTCCTCGTCCATTTCCACAGGTACGAGCTTTTGCTCGTAGGTGCGAGACCGCAGGTGCGGTCCTCGATCCACAGGTGCGGAAACACTGTTCACACAGTGTGTTTTTATACACGGGATTTAATTCATTTTCCCTATCTTCTTCTTCTTCTTCTTCTTCTTCTTCTTCTTCCTTAGGGCGATTTCCACAATTTTAGAGGAGCAAATGACCTGGTTATTGAAGGTAAGTAAATTCTACTCTAATATTAGCTTCATGCATGGATTACAAGCTAAACTAGTTACCTAAATTAGTGAAAAATCAAGAATTTGGTAGTAACTTAGGGCTTCCGATAATTTGAGAATTTACCCGTGAATTAGCTATGAAATCAAGTAGAAATCATGTATTAATGATCCTTAGGCTAAGGGTGAGTGTTTCCTTTGAGAATTATTGGAATCCGAGCATGCGGGCCCAAGGTCAGATTTTAGAAATTCTTAAAGAATGGTGAATTTACTAAATGAGTGGGAGAATTTCCACACTTTAAGCATAAATTAATGAATATGAATAACGTTTGGCTAGTTTCGAGTCCTCGGGTGAAGAGCTCAGAGTTTCGGGCGCGTTCTTGGTCCGGAGAGTGAATTCGACACGAGGTGAGTCTCCTTTCTAACCTTGTAAGAGGGAATTGTCCCCATAGGTAATTATAAATGGTGGTTTTGTCCTGATTTGTGTGGGCTGCATACGTACGAAGTGACGAGGGTCCGTGCGCAGCTACTATTATGCCTTGTCGGGTAGTTTAGGACTCACAAGCATGCTTTATGTGTTGTATATGTGATCTTGTATATGTATTAAGTAGTCTAATATCCTCGAATCTCACATGTGAAGGCCTAAGGGGTTATGCTTGAAGTTGATATTTTTAAAATTCTCATACTGTTAGTATGTTCCCTGCTAAATTATCTAGAAATCTCCTGCTAATCATGAATTTATATGGGAACCCGAGTCGCATGGATGATTCGCGAGCAGGATTGCCCTTAATATTATATTAACTCGAGTCGCAAGTGTGATTTGCGAGCGGGGGTGGTCTTGGTATTATATTAACCGTGTCGCATGTTCCATTTGCGAGCAGGACAGATAGATGCATCTATGGTTCGGGCCGTTCGCCCTCGGCAGTGCACATTTACTTTTCACGTCGTAATGACCGTACGCTCATAGCCTGTTATATGTTTTGGTAATTTGTGAGAAGCCATGTAATTGTAACTGTTGATTTCATGAAAAGAAAGAAGGTTAAAAGCTTGTATGCCAGGGAAAAAGGATGGCGCGAGGGTACTAGAGATTGTTATTTGATGCTCATTTCCTTATTCTTGTTCATTACTGCTACTACTGGTTAGCCTATACTTATTTCACATTGTCTGACCCTTGTAAGTATCACGTCAGCCTCTCGTCACTACTTCTTCGAGGTTAGGCGGGATACTCACTGGGTACATATATGTTTATGTACTCATACTATGCTTCTGTACTTAATTATACAGGTTTTGAGGCGAGTACATCTGGTTATCCGATCGGAACTTGACGTATATTCTGGACCTGACTCCACGGTGAGCTGCCTCCCTTGGCGATTCTCAGCAGTACTATGGAGTTATCTTTTTTTTTGTTTATGTCTACTTCTTTCAGACAACTGTACAATTTGTATCATTTTTTGTATATTCTACTATTTCGCATGTTGACTTGTGACACTAGTTCTTGGCACACACATAGTAGACTTTATATTTTGGGACTGTATATATATTGGTTCATGATCCTTGTGGATATATTTACTTAAGTTGGTTAATGTATCCGTTTTTATTTAAATGATCTAAGCTTATAATTTTGGTGAGTGTGGGGTTACTATGTCAAATAAGAAGAATCTCACTAGTAAACAACTGTTGGCTTGCTTGGCTCTGGTGTTGGGCGCCATCACGAACTATGTTGGATTTTGGGTCGTGACAAGCTTGTTCGTCAATCTACAGATAGAATATAGTGCTTAGATTCACTTGTGTGCCTAAACCCTTCTGAAAAGACCTCCAAAAGTTACCCATAAATTAAGCTCCTCGGTCTGATATAATAGATACCAGCACACTATGAAGCCTAATAATCTCCTTGATATAGAACTTCGCATAATCTTTAGCCGCGTAAGTTTTCTTAACTGGCAGAAAATGGGCACATTTTGTAAGTCGATCAACTATCACCAGATGGAGTCAAACTTACGATAAGAGCGAGGTAATCTAATAATGAAGTCCATATTAATCACCTCCCATTTCCAGGTTGGAATCTCTATATTCTGATTCAATCCACCGGGTTTTTGATGCTCGATCTTTACTTGTTGGCAATTAAGACATTAGGCTACATATTCTGCAATAGACTGCTTCATGTTATCCCACCAATACTGCTCCTTAACATTATGATTAATCTTTGTCGAGCTGGAATGGATAGAATATTGGGACTGATGAATCTCAATCATAATCTTCTCTCGCAACCCTGCCACATTAAGAACACATAATCATCCCTGGTATCTCAGTGCCCCATCTCCTATGATCTCAAAAGCCATAATTTTACACTGCTGAATGCTCTGTCTCATTCATACTAAGGTAGGATCTTCATATTGCCGTGCTTTTACCTCGGATACCAAAGATGATTTTGATGTATTCTGTACATTAACACCTCCATCATCGGAGTCTAACAGTCTGATTCTCATATTGGCCGGCTGATGAAGCTCTTTAGTCAACCACTGTCTACCTGCCTCAATGTGTACTAAGCTTCCCATTGACTTACGACTAAGAGCGTCTGCCACAACATTGGCTTTACCGGGAGGGTACAATATCTCGACCTTGTAATCTTTCAATAATTCAAGCCATCTATGCTGCCTCAAATTCAAATCCTTGTACTTGAAGATGTATTGTAAACTCTTGTGATATGTGTAGATGTCAACATAGACGCCATATAAGTAGTGCCACCATATCTTCAAAGATATATTACTGCAGCCAATTCCAAATCATGAGTCAGGTAATTATTTTCATGCTTCTTCAGTTGTCTTGATGAATAAGCAATCACCTTCCCACGTCGCATCAATACGCACCCCAAACCTATACCTGAGGCATCACAATATACCACATAACCTTCTGTTACTTCTGGGAGAGTGAGCACTCGCGCGAATGTCAATCGATTCTTTAGCTCCTGAAAACTATGTTCACAAGAGTTAGACCATTGTAACTTGGTATCTTTATGTGTTAACTTAGTCAATGGTGCTGATTTAGAGAAAAACCCTTCTATAAACCGCCTATAACATCCTGCTAGCCCTAGGAAGCTGCAGACTTCTAACGGTGTTCTAGGTCTTGGCCAATTCTTTACTGCATCGATCTTCTGAGTGTCGACACTAATACCCTCGTCAGAAATCACATGACCAAGTAATGCTATTGAGTTTAGCTAGAATTCACATTTGGAGAGCTTAGCATAAAACTTACGATCCTGAAGGGTCTGTAATACTATCCGTAAGTGGCCCGCATGTTCCGCCTCCGAATGAGAATACACCAGAATTTCATTAATGAATACGATCATGAACACATCAGATAGGGCCTGAATACCCTATTCACGAGATCCATAAAAGCTGCTGGGGCATTTGTTAGACCAAACGACATCACCAAGAACTCAAAGTGCCCATATCTTGTCTGGAAGGCTGTCTTTGGAATATCCTTCTTCTTAACCCTCACCTAATGATACCCTAAACGTAAGCCAATCATGGAGAAATACTTGGCACCCTGGATTTGGTCAAATATGTCGTCAATCCTTGGAAGTGTGATGACCCAAAAGGGTCATCTTGTGTAAATTTAGTAAAAACTATGTTCCAAGGCCCCGAAAGCCTCTGTTAATCTCACCTCGGTGTACGTGCATATCCCGAGCGTGTAGCCGGGAAGTCCTTATGTGGAAATGTGTTGAACTGTTGAATTTATGATAATTAATGGAATAAAATTGACTTTGGTCAACATTTTTGGTAAACGGACATGGACCCATGATTTGACGGTCCCAGAGGTTCCATAGGAAAATATGGGACCTGGGAGTATGCCCAGAATTGAATTCCGAGGTCCCAAGCCCGAGAAATGAATTTTTAAAGAAAATTATTTTCTGAAAATAAGAAAGACTTTTGAAAATGAAATTTGATGTGAAATCTGAGTTATCGAGCCCGTATTATGGTTCCGATACCCGGAACAGGTTCAATATGTGTTATTTGAGTTATTTGTAAAATTTTGAAAGAAACGGACTTGGTTTGACGTGTTTGAGATCAAAATTGGAGAATTTAGAAGTTTGAGGAAATTCTATGGATTTTTGAGTTTAATTCACTATTTTGATGTTATTTTGATGGTTATATTACTCGAATAAGTTCGTAGGATGATTTTGAAGTCGTGTGTATATTTGGTTTTGAGCCCCGAGGGCTCGGGTGAGTTCTTGGTAGGTTCCGGGATGCAATAGAGTTGGAATGATTTGGTGTGTTGTGCTGTTTCTGGTGTCCAGTCTTTTCTTCTCCGCGATCGCGGTGTGTTGCACGCGATCGCGATGTGTATTTTGGGAAGGGGGTCAATTTTCTCTACGCGATGTCAAAGAGCTGACTGCGAATGCGGAGCCTCAGGGTTTAGCTATACGCTATCGCAATCCCTTGTTCGCGATCGCGTAAATCTCTTGTGGGGTTGAGGGACTGGGCAGCAATTGTGCTAGGCGAGCGTGATCTATCATTTGCGATCGCGTGGGTCCACGTTCTTATTCTCTGCGATCGCAATCCCTTGTTCGTGATCGCGTAAGTTTAAAACCCAGTACTCTCCGCGATCGCAACTCCTTTTCCGCGATCGTGTAGAGTAAAATCGCTCAGTGAATTTAAAATCTTAAAAACAGAATGTTATTTCGGGATTTCCACTTCTTCATCAATTCCTTCTTCTCCAAAACCCCATTGACGACCCCCAAGCTAGATTCCCTCCATAACCACTTGGGTAAGTGATCTTAGCACCAATTTCTTCCACTTTCTTTCCCTCATCACTAGAATCTAGGCCTGAAATCCTAAAATCAAAGTATAAATTAGGGGTTTTGGGTAGAGTTAGGGTTTATGGGATTTTGGGTAATTCAACCTCAATTTGGGGTCGGATTTCAAAATAAATCATATATTTGAACTCGTGGGGTATGTATGATCGGGTTTTGGTCCGAGCCTCGTGTTTGGACCAAGCGCGCTTGAGGTCGAATTTTGGTATTTTTGGAAGAATGATAGGAAATGGATAATTAGGCTCTGGGATCGATTTATTGAGTCATTATTGATATACTTAAGTTAATTATGTCTATATATTTTTGTTCCGGAGTTGAATCCAAAAGGAAAGGCGGTGTTAGAGGCTTGATTGCTATTTTTGGACCCGAGGTAAGTGTCTTGCCTAACTTTGATGAGGGAATAGGTATTGTATGCTATGTGTTAAGTGTTTACCATGTTCAATGCATAGGTGAGGTGACGAGTACCTATGCATTGTGTGTCAAGCATGCTCGTGAGTCTATTTTCGATAGAAATCTTATTATTACTTCCATTTTTGTTATAATATGCAATTGTCTCTACTTGGAAGTTGATTATTGTTGAAAACTCTGGTTGGTGAACTCATAGTGTATTGGTTCGATTGATAACCTAATTGTAAAGGATATATTTAAATTGATTGGTTATGGTTGAGACCCTTGCCAGGAAATCGTTATGATATAGACTGATACTTTCCCCTTGCCGGGTGATTTTGAATTGTATTTCCACTATGCTGTATTCCTTGCCATTGATATCGTCATTGTTTTGGTGGGGAAGAATGTAAAGCATGAATGGTGATGTCGTGCCATGATTTACATTGATTACATCATAATTTGCATAGTGAGGAAGAAACTAAAAGCACGAAGGGTGATGCTGTGCCGATTGATTACTATTTATGCACGAAGGAACATTCCGTGCTGTGATTGTGATGTTTTATGCACGAGGGGACATTCTGTACCATGTTTATGTTGTTTATGCACGATGGGCTTTCCGTGCCATATTTTATATTGTTATGCACGAGGGGACATTCGTGCCATGTTTATGTTGTTTATGCACGAGGGGACATTCCGTGCCATATCTTATATTGTTATGCACGAGGGGACATGCTGTGCCATTTGTTTTCACTATTTAATTTGTGTTGTCAATCCCCGTTATTATTTTTGGATATTTTAGACTGTTGCTTTCGTTTCTGTCATTCCAGTATTTGCTATCTCTTACCCCCAACATGTTCTTCCCCGTAATTGTATTCTTGTTTAGTTTCTACCATACTATTGAACTGCACAGGTACAATTTGTTGTCGTGTCCTAGCCTCGTCAATAATTCGCCGAGGTTAGGCTCGACCCTTACTCAGTACATGGGGTCAGTTTTACTGATGCTACACCTGCACTTCTTTATGTTGTGCAGATTACGCAGCCGGACCCAATGGAAATCACTAGTGGGAGTGTCCTTCAGTCCATCCCAGACGACACCACGGTAGTTCCGCATGTCTTTCGTGGATCTCGGCGTCCCTGTCTATCTTTCATCCTGTCTTTCATGTGTTTTCTAGACAGATACATCATTTTATTTTCAAACTGTTGTTTTTAGTCGAATCTTAGACTAGTTCATGAGGTTGTGACTCCACTTCTGGGTTGTACTTAAAGGGAATTTTTGCGTTGTTAGCTATTGCAATTTAGAATTATGTTAATGCTTCCACACTTTATTTCAGTTATATCGTCAGTGGTTGTTATTTTCACTTGCTAATAAATCAATACAGTTGACACGTTGGCTTGCCTAGCGGGTGCAACGTTAGGTGCCATCACGGCCTGAAGGTGGGATTTTGGGTAGTGATAAGTTGGTATCAGAGCACTAGGTTGCTTAGGTCTCACAACTCACGGACAAACTTGGTAGAGTCTGAGGGATCGGTACGGAGACGTCTATACTTATCCCCTAGAGGATGCAAAGTTAGGAATAACTTCACTTTTCTTCTTTTCTGTCGTGCGATTTGAAATTCTAAATGCTAATTGAGTTTCGACTCTATTCTCTTGCAGATGGCGAGAACGCGTGCTTCTTCATCTACCGATCAGCAGCTCGGCTCTCCTGTTGCAGCTCCTACGAGGGGCCGAGGCCGTATTAGAGGCCGAGGCAGGGGCAGGGCTCAGCCCAGAGCAGAAGCCCCAGTAGGGGACGCACAGGTGGAATTTTCCGGTGAGGTTCCTACTCAGACAGTTCCAGTCGGACCAGCTCAGGTCCCAGAGGGGTTCATTGCCACCCCGGTGCTTTAAGACGCTCTAGTCCGCTTAGTGGGGCTCATGGCGAGTGTGGCTTAGGCCGGTCTTCTTCCTACTGCACCAGCCATCTCTCAGGTTGGGGAGGGACCCAGATTCCTGCTACTCGCACACCAGAGAAGATAGATCCTCAGTTCCAGACTCTGGTACCTCAGACGGCCGGAGCATCTCAGCAAGGCATTGTGGCCCCGGCAGTTGAGGGAGCAGCTATGTCATTAGATGCTTTATGGAGATTGGATAGATTCACTAAGTTGTTCACTACTACATTTACTGGTTCACCATCAGAGGATCCCCAGGATTATTTGGACAGCTGTCATGAGGTTCTTCGGAACATGGGCATAGTAGAGTCCAATGGAGTTGATTTTGCTACCTTTCGTCTTTCGGGTTCCGCCAAGACTTGGTGGAGAGACTATTGCTTGACCAGGCCAGCTGGGTCTGCACCTTTGACTCGGGCTTAGTTCTCCGAGTTATTTGTGGGGAATTTCCTTCCAGTTACTCAGAGGGAGGATCTTCGGAGGTAGTTTGAGCGCCTCCAGCAGGGGTCCATGTCTGTCACTCAGTACGAGACCAGGTTCATCACTCTAGCTCAGCATGCTATTATGATACTCCCACTGATTGTGAGAGAGTGAGGAGGTTTATTGAGGGTTTGGCTCACCCCATCAGGCTTCAGATGGCCAAGGAGTCAGCAACTGATATTTCGTTCCAAGATGCGGCCAATGTGGCCAGGAGGATTGAGATCATTATGTCACATGGTGGTGGTCAGGGGGCTGACAAGAGGACTCTTCACTTCGGTCGTTTCACTGGAGCCCCATCTGGGGGCAGGGATTCTTCAGGTAGAGGTCATCCTCCCAGACCCTATCAGTCGGCACTTCAGGTAGCTCACAGTACACCGCCAGCTCCTATTGGTGCACCACCAGTGCCTATCCGTGCACCGCCGCTTTAGAGTTTCCAGGGTGGTTATCAGGGTCGACAGGGCCAGTTCCAGAGTCAGCAGCCACATCAGTAGAGGCCTTGTTATACTTCGAAGGATTGGGACATATTTCCAGGTTTTTCCCCCGAGGTTCTGGTGGATCTCAGTATCAGGGTTCCCGTGCCATGGTTCCCGCATTAGGCGCACCCTCACCCCCTCAACTAGCTAGAGGTGGAGGTCGGGATGCCGGAGGTAGAGGTCAGACTCATGGAGGTGGAGGACATGCCACGAGAGGTAGAGGTCAGACCGCAGTAGGTCGAACCAGAGATGATTAGATTGGAGTGGCTCAGCCCCGGTGATATGCTTTTCCTACCAGGCCTGATGCCGAGGTTTCTGATGCAGTTATTACAAGTACGGTTTCAGTTTGTAGCCGAGAGGCTTCGGTGTTATTTGATCCGGGTTCTACATTTTCCTATGAATCTTCATATTTTGACCCTTATTTGAGTATGCCCCGTGATTCCTCGAGTACTGCTGTGCATGTGTCTACACCGATGGGTGATTCTATAGTGGTAGATCGAGTCTACCGTGCTTGCTTAGTAGTCATTGGTGTTCTGGAGACTCAGGTTGATCTTTTGATTCTTGATATGGTTGACTTCGATGTTATATTGGGGATGGAATGGTTATCCCCCTATTATGCTATTCTGGACTGTCATGCCAAGACAGTGACCTTGGCTTTGCCAGGGGTGCCTCGTTTGGAGTGGAGGGGGACTCCTAGTCTTCTTCTGGTAGAGTTATTTCTTATATGAAGGCTCAGTGCATGGTCGAGAAGGGTTGTTTGGCCTATCTGGCCTATGTTTGTGATTCTAGCGCCGAGGTTCCTTCCCTGGAGTCTGTGCCTGTGGTTCGTGAGTTTTCAGAGGTATTCCCTGTTAACCTGCCGGGTATGCCACCCGACAGGGATATTGATTTTTGTATCGAGTTAGATCAGGGCACCCAGCTTATTTCTACTCCGCCGTATCGTATGGACCCGCCAAAGTTGAAGGAGTTGAAGGATCAATTGCAAGATTTGTTGGATAAAGGCTTCATTAGGCCTAGTGTTTCTCCTTGGGGTGCTCCAATATTGTTTGTCAAGAAGAAAGATGGCTCGATGAGGATGTGTATTTACTACCGGCAGTTGAATAAGGTTACTATAAGAACAAGTATCCTTTGCCAATGGTCGATGATTTATTCGACCAGCTTCAGGGTGCTTCAGTGTTTTCCAAGATTGACTTGAGATCTGGTTACCATCAGCTGAGGATTAGGGCGTCTGATGTTCCTAAGACAGCCTTTCGCACTCGTTATGGGCATTATGAGTTCTTGGTGATGTTATTTGGGCTGACAAATGCCCCCGCTGCTTTTATGAAGTTGATGCACCGAGTGTTCAGGCCTTATTTGGACTCATTTGTGATTTTTTTCATTGATGATATATTGATATACTCTCGCAGCCGAGAGGAGCATGAGCAGCACCTTAGAGTCGTCCTCCAGACTNTTCTAGGCCATATGGTATCGTCAGAGGGTGTTCACGTGGATCCCAAGAAGGTTTCAGCAGTCAGGGATTGGCCAAGACCCACCTCAGCGACAGAGATCCGGAGTTTCTTGGGCTTAACAGGTTATTATCGCCGGTTTGTGAAGGGATTTTCATCCATAGCAGCCCCGATGACCAGGTTGACTCAGAAGAGTGCTCAGTTCAGGTGGTCTGAGGAGTGTGAGGTGATCTTGCAGAAGCTCAAGACAGCCTTGACCACGACACCCGTGTTAGTTTTTCCCAAAGGTTCAGGATCGTATACCGTGTATTGTGATGCTTCACGGGTTGGGCTTGGTGAAGTGTTGATGCATGATGGCAAGGTTATAGCCTATGCTTCTCGTCAGTTGAAGGTTCATGAGAAGATCTACCCAGTTCATGACTTGGAATTAGTAGCTATTGTGAATGCATTGAAGATTTGGAGGCATTATTTGTATGGTGTGCCATGTGAGGTGTTCACGGATCATAAGATCTTACAGTATCTGTTCAAACAGAAGGAGTTGAACATGAGGCAGAGGAGATGGTTAGAGTTGCTGAAGGATTGTGATATTACCATTCTTTATCCTCCGGGGAAGGCCAATGTGGTGGCCGATGCTTTGAGCCGGAAGTCATCCAGTATGGGTAGTCTTGCCTATTTATCAGTCGGAGAGCAACCTCTTGCTTTAGATGTTCAGGCTTTAGCCAATCGATTTGTGAGATTGGAGGTTTCTGAGACTGGCAGTGTTTTGGCCCATACCGTGGCTCGTTCTTCCTTGTATGACCGTATCCGGGCCAGGCAGTATGATGATCGCCATTTATGTGTTCTTAGAGATAGAGTCAGGCACGGAGATGCCAAGCAGGTTAAGTGATGTTGAGGGAGTTTTGAGGATGCAGGGTCGGATATGTGTACCTGATGTAGATGGTATTCGTGAGTTGGTACTTTAGGAGGCCCATAGTTCCCCGTATTCTATTCATCCGGGTGCCGCAAAGATGTACCAGGACTTGCAGCAACACTATTGGTGGTGGAGGATGAAGAAGGATATTGTAGCTTATGTAGCTTGATGCTTGAACTGTCTGCAGGTTAAGTACGAGCACCAGAGACTCGGTGGTTGGTTTGATGCAGCAGATTCAGCTTCCCGAGTGGAAGTGGGAGCGTATCACCATGGAATTTGTAGTTGGACTCCCCCGGACTCAGAGGATGGTTGATGCAGTATTGGTCGTTATGGATAGGCTGACCAAGTCAGCGCACTTCATTCCAGTATTATTTTCGTATTTAGCAGAGAAGTTGGCAAGGATCTATATGAGAGAGGTTGTTAGACTTCATTGTGTGCCCATATCTATTATATCAGACCGAGGTACTCAGTTTACCTCCCATTTCTGGAGAGTATTTCAGCGGGAGTTAGGCACACAGATCGATTTGAGCACAACATTTCATCCTCTGATGGACGGGCAGTCCGAGCGTACAATTCAGATTTTGAAGGATATGTTGCGAACTTGTGTTATTGACTTTGGAGGTTCATGGGACCAATTCTTGCCTTTAGCTGAGTTTGCCTACAACAACAACTATCAGTCGAGCATTCAGATGGATCCGTATGAGGCGTTGTATGGTAGGCGATGTCGGTCTCCAATCGGATGGTTTGAGCCGGGAGAGGCTAGATTGTTGGGTTCTAAGTTAGTCTAGGATGCCTTGGACAAGGTGAAGATCATTCAGGGTAGACTTCCTACAGCTCAGTCCAGGAAGAAGAGTTATGCAGATCGCAGAGTTCGAGATTTGGCATTTATGATAGGCGACCAGGTATTTCTTTGGGTGTCGCCCATGAAGGGCGTGATGAGATTCGGAAAGAAGGGAAAGTTGAGCCCTAGGTACATTGGTCCATTTGAGATTCTGGACAAGGTAGGAGAGGTGGCCTACAGACTTGCCTTGCCACCTAGTTTATCAGCCGTACACCCGGTGAGATTCTCACCTCGATGTACGTGCATAGCCCGAGCGCGTAGCCGGGAAGTCCTTATGTGGAAATGTGTTGAACTGTTGAATTTATGATAATTAATTGTATAAAATTGACTTTGGTCAACATTTTTGGTAAACGGACCTGGACCCCTGATTTGACGGTCCCTCAGGGTCCGTAAGAAAATATGGGACCTGGTCGTATACCCGGAATCGAATTCCGAGGTCCCAAGCCCGAGAAATGGATTTTTTAAAAATAATTTTTTTTTGAAAATAAGAAAGACTTTTGAAAATGAACTTTGATGTGAAATCTGGGTTACCGGGCCCGTATTATGGTTCCGATGCCCGGAACAGGTTCAATATGTGTTATTTGTGTTATCTGTAAAATTTGGAAAGAAACGGACTTGGTTTGACGTGTTTCAGATCAAAATTGGAGAATTTAGAAGTTTATGAAGTTTGAGGAAATTCTATGGATTTTTGAGTTTAATTCACTTTTTTGATGTAATTTTGATGGTTATATTACTCGAATAAGTTCGTAGGATGATTTTGAAGTCGTGTGTATATTTGGTTTTGAGTCCCGAGGGCTAAGGTGAGTTCCGGGTATGTGCCGGGATGCAATAGAGTTGGAAAAATCTGGTGTGTTGTGCTGTTTCTGATGTCCAGTCTTTTCTTCTTCGCGATCGCGGTGTGTTGCACGTGATCGCGATGTGTATTTTGGTAAGGGGGTCAATTTCCTCTGCGCGATCGCAAAGAGCTGAGTGTGAACGAGGTGCCTCGGGGTTTAGCTATACGCGATCGCAATCCCTTGTTCGCGATCGCGTAAGTCTCTTGTGGGGTTAGGGACTGGGCAACAATTGTTCTATGCGAACGCGATCTCTTGTTCGCGATTGCGTGGGTCCATGTTCTTTTTCTCTACGATTGCAATCCCTTGTTCGCGATCGAGTAAGTTTAAAACCCAGTACTCTCAGCGATCGCAACTCCTTTTCCGCGATCGCGTGGAGTAAAATCGCTCAATGAATTTAAAGTCTTAATAACAGAATGTTATTTCGGGATTTCCACTTCTTCATCAATTCCTTCTTCTCCAAAACCCCATTGACGACCCCCAAGCTAGATTCCCTCCATAACCACTTGGGTAAGTGATCTTAGCACCAATTTCTTCCACTTTCCTTCCCTCATCCCTAGAATCTAGGCCTAAAATCGTAAAATCAAAGTAGAAATTAGGGGTTTTGGGTAGAGTTAGGGTTTATGGGATTTTGGGTAATTCAACCTCAATTTCGGTTCGGATTTCTAAACAAATCATATATTTGAACTCGTGGGGGTATGGGTGATCGGGTTTTGGTCCGAGCCTCGTGTTTGGACCAATTGGGCCCGGGGTCGAATTTTGGTATTTTTGGAAGAATGCTAGGAAATGGATAATTAGGCCATGGGATCGATTTATTGAGTCATTATTGATATACTTAAGTAATTATGTCTAGATATTGTTGTTAAGGAGTAGAATCCAAAAGGAAAGGCGGTGTTAGAGGCTTGATTGCTATTTTTGGACCCGAGGTAAGTGTCTTGCCTAACTTTGGTGAGGGAATAGGTATTGTATGCTATGTGTTAAGTGTTTATCATGTTCAATCCATAGGTGAGGTGACGAGTACCTATGCATTGTGTGTCAAGCATGCCCGTGAGTCTATTTTTGATAGAAATCTTATTATTACTTCCATGTTCGTTATAATATGCAATTGTCTCTACTTGGAAGTTGATTATTGTTGAAAACTCTGGTTGATGAACTCATAATGTATTGGTTCAATTGAGAACCCAATTGTAAGGGATATATTTGAAATGATTGGTTATGGATGAGAACCTTGCCAGGCAATAGTTATGATATTGACTGATACTTTCCCCTTGCCGGGTGATTTATAATTGTATTTTCACTATGCTGCATTCCTTGCCATTGATATCGTCAATGTTTTGGTGGGGAAGAGTGTAAAGTATGAAGGGTGATGCTGTGCCATGATTTACATTGGTTACACCATAATTTGCATAGTGAGGAAGAGAGTAAAAGCACGAAGGGTGATGTCGTGCCGATTGATTACAATTTATGCACGAAGGAATATTTCATGCCGTGATTGTGATGTTTTATGCACGAGGGGACATTCCGTGCCATGTTTATGTTGTTTATGCACGAGGGGACATTCCGTGCCATATTTTATATCGTTATGCACGAGAACGTTTCGTGCCATGTTTATGTTGTTTATGCACGAAGGGACATTCCGTGCCATATCTTATATTGTTATGCACGAGGAGACATGCCGTGCCGTTTCTTTTCACTGTTTAATTTGTGTTGTCAATCCCCATTATTATTTTCGGATATTTTAGACTGTTGTTTTCGTTTCTGTCATTCCAGTATTTGCTACCTCTTACCCCCGGCATGTTCTTCCCCGTAATTGTATTCTTGTTTAGTTTCTACTATACTATTGAACTGCACAGGTACAATTTGTTGTCATGTCCTAGCCTCGTCAGTACTTTGCCGAGGTTAGGCTCGGCACTTACTCAGTACATGGGGTCGGTTGTACTGATGCTACACCTGCACTTCTTTATGTTGTGCAGATTACGCAGTCGTACCCAGTGGACATTGCTAGTGGGGGTGTTCTTCAGTCCATCCCAGATGACACCGAGGTAGTTCCGCATGGAGTTCGTGGATCTCGACGTCCCTGTCTATCTTTAATCCTGTCTTTCATGTGTTTTCCAGACAGATACATCATTATATTTTCAAACTGTTATTTTTAGTCAAATCTTAGACTAGTTCGTGAGGTTGTGACTCCACTTCTGGGTTGTACTTAAAGGGGATTTTTGCGTTTTTAGCTATTGTTATTTAGAATTATGTTAATGCTTCTGCACTTTATTTCAGTTATATAGTCAGTGGTTGTTATTTTCACTTGCTAATAAATCAATACAGTTGACACGTTGGCTTGCCTAGCGGGTGCAATGTTAGGCGCCATCACGGCCTGCAGGTGGGATTTTGTGTCGTAACAGGAAGTGGATACTTATTCTTTATAGTAAACTTATTCAACTGTCGATAATCGATACACATCCTTAATGAACCGTCTTTCTTCCACACGAATAAGACTGGTGCACCCCAAGGTGAAGTGTTAGGCCTAATGAAGCCCTTATCCAGCAAGTTCTTCAACTGCGCCTTCAACTCTTGCAACTCTGCCGGGGCCATCCTGTATGGAGGGGTAGAGATTGGTTGAGTGTCAGGAAACACATAAATGCTAAACTCAATCTCCCTTTCAGGAGGAAGTCATGGGAGTTCATATGGGAAAGCATCTGGAAATTCATTGACCATGGGGATTGATTGTAGAGTAGGCATTCGCCTCTGCATCCCTAGCGTGAACGAAATGATAAATGTAACCTTTTGAGATCATCTTCCTTGCCTTAAGATAGAAAATAAACCTACCTTTTGGCGTAGCAATATTCCCCTTCCATTCAATGACGGGTTCACCAAGAAACTGAAAACTAAACATCTTCGTACGACAATCAACATTTGTATATCATGAGGCCAACCAGTCCATTCCCATTATCACATAGAAATCAACCATTTCTAATTCAAATAAATTTGCCAAGGTTTGACGACTTTCTAGCAATCACAAAATCTCCTATCGGAGTAGATACCGCAAGTGGTTTACTTATCAATTCAGGTTCAACGCCAAACTTATTAGCCACAACGGGTGTAACATATGATAATGTAGATGTCGAATCAATCAATGCATAAACATCATAAGAAAACATAGACAATATACTTGTAACAACATCCGAAGACGACTCGGGATGTTTTCGACCTACTAGAGCATAGGTTCAATTTTGAGCACCACTCGAACTCGGCACTGCACCTCTACCTTTACCACGACCTGTCGACTGCTGAAAGCCCATGCTGGAGGTCGAGCTGATGAGGAAGAACCAGACACAGATCCAATCAACTGAGCCATACCACCACTTTCTCTGTTTGGACAATCCTGCATTATGTGGCCAGGCTATCAGCAAGATAGCACGCATCAGAACCTCGACGGCACAGTCCCAAGTGGGCCTTTTCACACTGATCATAACAGGGTGTTAGGGGTCTTGTCTGATTAGTATCCCTATGATATTGCAAGCCTGATGACCGCAGACTCTGACCTAGATCAGAATACGTAAATCGATCATACCGAGGCCTTTGAAACCGTGGAGGAGCACTAGCTACAGGTGGCACCAAGCTCCTCAAAAACTGGGGCCTACTACTGCCTCTGAAGTCATCAGAATACCCTGCAAATATCACCCTCTTATGCTGGCCCCTATCCTTCTCACTTTCTTCCCTTTGCTGGCGCTTACGATCCTCTAGGTTCTGGCCACAAGTCTGAAAACGGGAAATATCCATTCTCTCCGCCAAGGAGGCTGTCGTGCACTCATTTATTAGACGTGGTCCCAACCCGTTCACGAACAAGTGCACCCTATCGCTCATCTCGGCCACCACATTGGGAGCATACCTTTCGAAACAATCAAATTGAATACTATACACTCACACACTCATATTACCTTGCCAAAGGTTCAATAAATTATCAGCTCTAGCTCGACGTATCTCAACTGGAAAGTAGCGACGAAGAAAGGCCTCAGAAAGATCCTTCCACACAGCTGGAAGAGTGTTAGAACCCCTGGATCTCTCCCAACTAACATACTAGAAAACCGCTAAATCCCGTAACTGATAACAAGCCAACTCTACTGCCTCAGTATCACTAGCGTGCATAACCTGGAGTGTACGATGAACCTGATCAATAAAAGTTTGCGGGTCCTCCTTGAGGTATAATCTGGTAAACGCTGGATGGTCAAGATTAATAAAATCACGAACTCTCGCTCTAACCAGTTTATCAGCAGTACTGGTATTCTGCCTTTTAGCCTGAACAACTATCAAGCTAGTCAACAACTTTACCGCACTCTGCATATACTGGCTTGTAGTGCCAGACGGAGGAACTGGAGGTGTTGGGTCCCTCCTAATATCCTCTGGAGGAGACTATCAAGCTAATGCCTTC
Organism: Nicotiana knightiana; assembly: GCA_005239525.1. NCBI lineage: Eukaryota > Viridiplantae > Streptophyta > Magnoliopsida > Solanales > Solanaceae > Nicotiana > Nicotiana knightiana. The sequence continues at coordinate 39,743 of ML378570.1, forward strand.
CTCTGGAGGCACCTGACTAGTACCCTCTCTCGCAGTTGTATCAAGCTGTCTACTAATCGCTTGCTTCCTAGTTGAAGGCATCGTGAAAGAAAACAAGGTGAATATTAGAGACGAACACTTACGACTCAACTCTACGCACGATCTAGATTCAGGAAGAAGGTAACAACCCTAGATGTCATGTAGCCTCCTGATTATAAATATGGAGCGCTACACATTCATAATCAAGACTCTACTAGACACGGCTCATAGACAACCCCAAGGAAAAACTTGCTATGATACCAAGTTTTTCACGATCCAAACTAGAGGGCCATGAGTGGCACTTGGGCCATACCTTCCGAGCACCAACACACATTTTATCTAACCTTTCTTTATCTATAAGGGCCGATGAGATCAATATAAATGGTAGAAATGAATTCTAAACAACCAACAATGACAGATAATGGTATGAACATATATAACATGGGTCGACAAGGCTGTCATAAAGCTATATATAAGGTACGAGCTGAAAAGATGCCATGATATACTATACCACAAAAATTAGTCGACAAGAAAATCGAAACTATACATGAGTCAACACCAGTCTATGAGCCACTAGAGGAACATAAGTGCTGCAACATTTCCGGAACAGGCCCCCGACATACCCATAATGTCTATAACAAAAATACATACCAAGACCACGACAAGTTCGGAGAAGGGATCTCGCCAATAGCCGCTGAACTGGGCAGCCTAATATGGTGGGGGAGATACGTCTACCTGTCTATCCGGACCTGCAACATCCACAAATATAAAGGACGTCAGTATGAATAAAATACTGAGTATATAAGACAGGAAGGCATAAGTAAGAGCGGAAATATAAACAGGGATAGAGAATATACAACCTGTAACATGTGGGTACCTCTGAGGGATACTGACATGAAATACATGATACACACACACACACACACAAACTTTTAAAATATACGCCTCTTTGGGCATCATCATCATCATATCATACCCGGCCGTAATAAGCTTGGTAAAAACGTACCCCGCCATCATAAGGCTCGGTAGAATCATACCCGACCACGTGGAGCTCGGTCCCAAATGATCAGTGGTTTCATAATAGGTGTCGTACCTGACCGACTATAATGCGGCTCGATAGAGTAAAATAGATACATATTTAATGCATGCTGGACTCATTGGAATCATATTCTGAATATTTCAGAGTGACGTAAGGTCGGTATCCTCCGTAGAAGTTATTAGGAATAACTCTTCATCATGGGTCTTATAAGAATCCACAAGTACCAACAACATTGATAACATAAGAATAAGATAATCAACATCAACATCAATTGTTCTAAAAAAGGGAAACAATGTAAGTACTATAGCTTCTAAGAGTAGAGTATCTTTGGAAACTTGTTCATTACATTATGTACAATCAGAGTTGTGCAATTGAAGGAATGGGATAGCCTCACATACCTTGTATACACTGCCCAACCTCAATCTATGCAAATTTCACGACTCCTTAGTCTACAATAAGAGAAACGACACTATCATTGCCGTTTAATCGTCGTAACTATTATGTATCGACCGCAACCTATTTTAAGATGAAACAGACATCACCTTTCCTATTTTTATGACTTCCAAAAATTTAAAATAATCAAGAAACAGCCAAAATAGAATCAATAATAATCATATTGAGCCTCCCAAGACAGCCCACCAGCCAACAACATTACTAACAAGCCTTTCAATATATATCTCACAAGTTCTAGCTTCAACAATTTAGCCATAACTTGGATAATCTTAAATAAATATAGGGTAAGAGTTTCCTTACCTTTAAACATATATAACAACTCCAATTTGACCTTAATTGACCACAAAATATCCCTCAAATGCTGTCACAAGAACAAGGAAGCAAAACTAGCAATCAATTAGGGATTTTCGGCACTAGAATCACTTTGTAAGACTTGAAATCGCCTAGGGTTGATATTATAAACTTGAGGGTGTAATTTGAAGAACATAAACCACTTAAACCAACCTCCCACACGAGCTTGAATGACACAAAAATCAGCAACAACAAGAAGAACAAGAAACTTACTAGCGCCACGGGATTCCCGACACTTGATTTGTGTTGTTTGCCCTTTGTTTGGGTCTTGGATCTTGAGATAACCTTGAGAGAGTTCTTTTAGGTGTCTAGGGTATGAAGTAGAATGAAAAATAATAAGTTAAAATGGGGTTCAGGGGTCTGATATATATCAATATATCTCAAACGCCTATATGGGACCCATGGAGAGCTGCTTGGCGCATTCTCGTGAAAACACGAATATCTCTCTATTCCAATGTCGTATCGACAAACTGATTAATGAGTTGGAAGCTAGACTCATCGATATTAAATTTGGTGGGTAGATCACTCCGTAATTCCAAGTAAATTTGGAGAAAACCTTAGTAACATTTGACCTAAAGTTTAAGTAAAATTATGAACGTAAGTTGCGATAACTTTTGTCGAATTTTGTTTCATAACTCGTTTGACTTCAATACTTATGATACGGGTATTATATGATTAAAATACCATAAACACTACCTCTTGGGAATATTAAGCACCTCTAGTTGTATCCAAAAATACAGGTTACAACATCTTTGATTCGTTTAACTTCTAATACTTGTTAACCACTTATATACACCCTTGTATTGTTTAGGACCAATAGGATTAACTTCTTATCATCTCAAAGATAATATCCTCTCGGATTTACGTCGGCTAACTTACGACGTGATCTAACCTACGCAATTATGGGTTGTAACAAAATCGAAGTAGTAGCATGGCGAGACATCTCTATAAACCTCATCTCATACTTAGTAATTGACATCTGATCCTGATGTAGGCACTCAAACTGCCTCCTTAGATCATCTATCCTATCAACACCCGAAATGCCAACCCGCGGGGTCGTGATGGCGCCTAACACCACTTTCTAGGCAAGCCAAACCATAACAAAAAATGCAAAAGAAATGAAACTACCAATCAACAACCAAATGATAATGTTGTGAAAGTCTAAGATCAAATCTAACGTTCAAACATCCCAAGATGTGGAGTCACAAGTACTTGAGTTTATAGATTTTACTAAATACATTATCTTGAAAGAAATGCAAAACTGTATGGATAGTAGAAACAGTACAACAGAAATGGAAAGATGATTCTAAGGCATGCAAATGGAATGCAACTCTACCTCGAGTCGTCTATCTGGTATCACTAAGAACCTCTCGGGACTCTACTTGTACCAATGTATGAATCTGAACAAGAAGTGCAGAAGCATAGTTTGAGTAGAACCGATCCAATGTACTCCGTAAGTGTCAAGCCTAACCTCGATGAGGTAGTGACAAGGCTAAGACAAGATACCTGAAAATAACCTATGTGGTTAAATATAAAGAGATAATGAGATGACAAGTAAAATATCAAGTATAATAATAGGAAAAACAACATGTGAGAGAGACAATAAGTACATAAGTAAATGGACATAAAACAGGAAAGAGGAAGGTGTTACTGAGTAAACCACAACTCATGGTTTTACAACTACTTTGAACAACCTTTCAAAGGCAAAGTATGAAGCCACAAAGGCAATTCCTCAATATGAATAGCAATATAAAGAACAATGAAATCCACAAATGACACGTCATCAACCTTCATGCTTTTACTCTCTTCCTCACAATATGATAAAATCACAAGCACAGAAACACCCTTCGTGCATATCCTCACTTTCTCTCAAACACAGTAACACCCTTCGTGCAATGATATTGATTAATATGTGCATCAGCTAGAGGTAGCATACATTAGACCCTTCACAGGGACTAAGTCCTTTTATTCAGACGCTTTGTTTGATGACCTTTCTTCCGGTAAATGGAAAAGTCATTTTTTATAGTCAAGGAAGGAAGCGCTAACCTAAACCTATATGACTGTTATTATTATTCCTATTGATAAATGCAGGCTAAGGACGTCGATACCTGAACCCTCTTCCAGTCTTGTTTCCATGCTCCCCAATAGAGATGCCAAAGAAGAAGGAAGATTGACGACCATCGATTCCGCCATGCTTTTCATACCGAGGTCGAGGTTAAACCATGGAAACAACCTTCGTGCATAATCACTTTCTTTCTCACAATATGATATAACAGAAAGAATGAAAATGCCCTTCGTGCACTATCACTCTCTTTCTCACAAGCACGGAAACACCCTTCGTGCATTTCACTATTCCTCACCAAGCATCACATATAACATAGTACCAACAAAGGTGGAAAACATAAACATTATCAAAGATAGTATTTGAGCATAACTCGCTGATGACTTCCAAATCCACTACTAAAAATTAAATGGACACGGTCACATACAATATAATTTACCCAACTATGAGTCGGGGTCGAATCCAACAGAGAAAAATATGTAGGCGATTAGGCATGTAAGAGAATTATCACTTATTATGCTAAGACAAACACTTAATAGGCGATTGTGAAAATATTATAGCTAAATGCGAAAATATAAACTAACCTAGAAAGAAAATAAAATGATCAATGGCTACAAGCATGGATGCATTGGGAATTACACTCAAGTAACGATCCAATGTATTTCACGATTTTACAAATTTGAGCGAGTTTATGTTAATTAGCCTTGGGTAATAATTCAATGTTAGCTTCTTCCGAAGGCTAACAAAACTTCCTAATTGAATTATCCCTAAAAAAAAATAAGATATTAAGCACACCCGAATATGGCTACAAGTAGTTCAATCCTATACCTAGGTAGAATCTATAAAGTGAGGGTTGACACCTCAATTTATTGTTAATTAATCTTTCCCAACCCCAAATTATGTTTTCCAAAATCAATTAGAAGTTAATGGGAGAGTCCTCGTGTTAGCTAATCCCTCTAAAAACATTAAAGAACAAAAATAATTAAAGAAATAATAACTCACTTTATGATAAATAAAAATCGTTCAGTGCATAAGCACAACAAAATATTTATTCCATACTTTAAATATGAATATTCCATAAACAAGATTCAAGTGTTGGAAAAATACTACACACTTAAATATTCAATACAAATCAAGGAAATGAAGAAATGAACGTAAATGGGAAAAAGATTCTCAATCAAAAGTTTCAAATCTTCAAGACCCAAATGAGCTAGGTCGCGTATTAAAGGGTTTGGGATGAAGAAAATGTGAAATGATAGAAGTGCCCAGAATTGAAGCACAACATTCCCAATTGCGAATATTAGTTCGCAATTGCGAACCCTGACATCACTGTTGAACATCACATTTGCGATCTTGATGTTCGTAATTGCGAACTAGGCACTTTGCACTTGGTTTCGCATTTGATGAAGGTATTCACATTTGTGAAGGTTGACTGTCTGGTTTGACTTCGCATTTGCGACCCTCATTTCGCATTTGAGAACATTGACTAGAATGGTTGACTTCACATTTGCGACCCTAATATCGTATTTGCGAACACTACTTGACTTGGATTAACTTCACATTTGCGACTCCTCCATCACAATTGCGACCTCTGATATCTTTTCATTTGCCACATTGATGTCGCAATTGCGACATCAGAGGCCATTTTCCATATTTTTTCTTTTCAACGTCTTTTTGACTCGTATTCACTTGGTTTCTTCATGATCACTTCCAAATCACAGAGAACCTATAAAATAGAAGTAAACAACATTAAACACATGATTTTATCACACAAACATAGCAAAAATCTAAGCTTAAAGACAAGATAAGTTGGTAAAATACCGACCGGGTCGTTACACTTTCTAAGCCTACTATTAGGGGATCGGGGCGCTAACTCTCAAAACGACCGACCGGGTCGTTACACTTTCCTTTCATATATTTCTCCACTAATGTAGACAAACTTGGCTCAAAATCAATTAGGACTTAAAGGGTTATACTTTAGGATTTTGGTTAAGGTAGGGCACAATTTTGGTTAGAGTGACTCAAAACCCTCCTAGGCACTACAATTTTTTCAACAATCAAAGTACACTTCCTTCATGAACTTTTCCACCCTTTCTTCAGTTTTTATTTCGTCTACTAGTCTTCCATTTATTCACAATTCCTTACTTTTCCTTCCTTTTTCTTCTTTCTTACTCTTTGTTTTTTTTCAAGGAAGGTTCCACTAATTTTGTTTTGGTTACCTTTCACCTTTTAAGAAACTTTCACATCACAACTTTTCCAACCTTCACCCCCAAACTTAGGCTTTTAGCCTATATTTACACTTTCAAAGTACTTAGAGAAGTAGGGTGTCAAAAGCTAGATAAATAAAGAACTAAGGGTAAAAGCTTGTAACATGGTTTCCAAAGAAAAAGTTTAAAGGCTCAAAAGAGGTTGACTAGGGAAAATATGCAAGAGTAGGAAATTTAAGGCATAATAACAATTCAAGGAAGGCGTAACATCATTTTTCAGACCAAGTTACTCAAGGATTTTTTCCATGAAGCACATTCCAGGCAAGTTCTAAACTACAAATGATGCAAAAGAACTCACAATAAATCTCACCACACTTGGCACATGAAAACTCAAGTGGAATACAAATCCAAAATTCAATTGAAACCAATGAACTCAAAGAAGTCACATATAACCTAAGAAACTATTTAGTGAATCAAAGAGCCAAAAATTGAGTCTAAAATTTATGACAATGATCTTTACTTCAATCATTTTTCTTTTTTAAAGATCAAGAATTCAAATGCCTAGGTTTAAATCATGTTGGTACCAAGCAAGCCACAAATTGGCCAATGGACAAAAACCCTAACTCATACCACTTATTCTTCCTAAATTAACAAAAACTATAGCTAAACCACAAGACAATTCCCATAAGAAAGTTGCCTAGCTATCAATTATCAGGAAAAGTAAACAAAAAAATTTACCAAAAATTACCCGATTCAAAAAGAAAATTGGTATCCTCGGAAAAAGAATTGTGGTACAAAGAAAACCAAGGATATCGCCACCAAAATAAAACCTACTATTTAAAAAAAATCAAGAAGCTAAGAAACATCAAGTCAATAAATCATACTATATATAAAAATAAAAATTCAAGAAGCTAGTAAACAAGCTAATGTAACACATCACATGAAAACAACACAATATCACATGAAAACAAAATATCAATCTACCATATCCACAGTTATACAAGAAGCCACCCCCAACTAGATATGTTGCAATGTCCCCAATGCCACTAAAACAAATAGAGTAAAATGGTGGAAATTGCTCCCTGAATACTACATCAACTGCTCTCCTTGATCCCGGACTCAGTCACATCCTCCTCATCCTCTTCTTCTTCTTCGGACCAATGAACTGGAGCATCATAATCATCTTCCGGCTCGGTCGATGGCACTGGAAATTGAGGCTTTAGAACATTCCATATCCCCTTTACACCCTTCCACATGTGGGTGAAGAATTTATCTCTCTTCTTCTCCCTTTTCTTCATCCTGGTGTGTGCATTTTCTAGCTTGTCATGGGAAGTACTCAAAGTATCTCGCGCCGTGGCCAAATCAGTATATTCTTTCTCCAGCTTCTTAAGGTAATCCCCCCCCCCCCCTTCTTCTGATCATCAAAATACTTTTGAAATTCTTTCTTTGAAATGCATACAAAGGGTCCCTCAGATGTTTCCCCAGGTCCCTGTGGAAGGCCAGCTACTAGGTCGCGAATCAACCACATTTCCTCGGAAAGCATAACAAATGGTCCTCCTGCAGAAGATGATGGATGGTTACCCTGGTCGGTCTAAGAAAAAGATCCTAACTTTCTCTTTTTGTTTTTGACGGCGCGCCCTCTCCTCTTTTATTCAATGGATTAATAGGCTTTCCCGGATCTATCCAGTTGTCTCCCGGATCCTCCTGAACCCCATCAAGTTAGCACAACTCAGTGATGAGAGATGGGAACATCAATGATTGAACCTCATGAATCCAATACTCCCAAAACTCATTGAAGAAAATCTCACCAACATTAAGTCGGATACCATCAAGAATGGAGGCTATCATTTGAGCTCTCGTTATTGGTACATTCCATATATTCCCTGTAGGGGAGATGCGACTGCATATGATGACCATCCATATCTTTGCTTCGACCCTGAATATTTTGGACGTGATCCCTCTCTTTTCAGTTGGCCATGGAACATCTGCACCCGGGCACAATTTGTAGACCAACCACTCGCCTGAGGCACAATCTTTTGAACGAAATGGTGCCATGTCATGGTCCTGTAGGTGATAGATTTGGTTCACAAGTTAAGCTCCAAAATTTACCATTTTCCCACGAATATTCATGGTTGGATCTCTTAACTTGATGGCTAGAAGGTAAGAATAGAATTCCCTCACCCATTGCTCATTGGAACTCAGCCTCTGATGGAACTCAAGAGAACGTTCTGGGACCTTTTCCAGCAATATACTACTTCCCGGGAGCAACTTCTTCGAAATAAACTCGGCACAATACAATTCCTGGCATTACAATGACAAGAATCAGTGTTGGTCATAGTTCTCCTCTACTTCTAAAGGATTGTCATGCGCGGATTCGTCAGAGTTAGAGCTCATTTTCAACTTACGGTACCTGTAAGCAAAGTATTGGAGTGAAAACGTGGTATGGCTATGAAATACTTCGCAAAATGATTCAAATATGGTCAAGAAATGATTGGACATCGAAACTCAGCCTAAATATTTTTTCTTCAGATTTTCAGTTCTGCAGAGCACAACTCTCTGATGTCGCAATTGCGACATTTTCCTCGCACTTGCGAGGACAACAAAAAGTTTTCAGAGTTCGCAATTGCGAGCACATATTCGCAAATGTGAAGATTACCAGACTTGGCAGTCATCTCAATTGAGGCCACCTCTTCACAAATGTGAAGGTTGCCAGACCTGAAAGTCATCCCAATTGCGACCACCTCTTCGCATTTGCAATTGGGATCTCATTATCCTCATCCACCTTCTCTCATAGTACAGTCCCAAACTCTAAAATTTTCGGAAAAAATTATACTTTTAAAGAACCCAATCAATTTTTAAGCACAAAATCATGCAATAGACTTCACACACAACCACAAATTGAGAAAAATTCAATGATTCGGCCAAGAATTTCAATCGGGTCTGTCATCGAACACATAGTAAGCACACAAAATCACTCATATTTTAAAAAGGCCATGGGTAATCAGACTGCCCCATTTTTACAGCAAATAAATAAGCTCACACTCTTAACCAACCTCACCCAGAAAATCAACACATAGTTTGAACATTTTTTAAACAATTTCTTACAAAAGAAAATAACCCATTTGAAACCTTGCTGTTGAGAGATAAAGGAGAGAAGAAGAAGATGATGCAAAATAACATAAAGAGCCCAAAGATTAAGCCTTCATACGTTTGAAAAATGTGAAATGAAAAAAGTGCCCAGAACTGAAGCACGATATTCGCATTTGCAAATATTAGTTCGCTATTGCAAAAGCCGACATCACTATTGAACGTCGCATTTGCGATCTTGATGTTCGCAATTTCGAACTAGGAACTATGCACTTGGTTTCACATTGCGATGAAGGTCTTCGCAATTGTGAAGGTTGACTGTCTGGTTTGACTTCACATTTGCGACCCTCATTTCACATTTGCGAACATTGACTAGAATGGTTGACTTCGCTTTTGCGACCATAATTTCGCATTTGCCAACACTGCTTGACTTGGATTGACTTCCCATTTCCGAATCATCCATTGCAATTGCGACCTCTGCTATGTTCGCATTTTCCACATTGATGTCGCAATTGAAACATCTGAGGCCATTTTCGAGATTTCTTATTTTCAACGTCTTTTTGACTCGTTTTCACTTGGTTTCTTCACGATCACTTCTAATCACAAAGAATCTATAAAATAAAAATAAACAACATTAAGCACATAATTTTATCACTCACACATAGCAAAAATATACGCGTAAAGACAAGATAGGTTGGTAAAATACCAACTTATCACTCGCCATATGAGAATTTCCCAACACTTTTGTACCAACAACCAAAAAAATAATTCAACGATCACAATGCCCAATATGCCAATATGCTCAACAGACGAAATAACATGAATATGAGAAATCGAAGAGTTTCACAATCTATCTAAAGTATGGTAGACATAATACACAGAGTAGTAGGCTATTTCTACCAGCATGCTTATCCCATGGCCAACGCATATACACTCGTCGCCTTTTATATACGTCGTCCCCAACACATAAATCACGTAGCATTTAGACTCAATTACATCATAGTTCCCTCAATCAAGGTTAACCAAGACACTTACCTCCTTCCATAACAAGATCAACAATCAAACACGACTTTCCCTTCAGAAAAAGCCTCCAAACCACCTGAATCTATGCAAATATTAATCAAACAAGTCAAAACAAGATTTAGAAACTACCCTTGAATGAATAAGGTTCAATCAACAATACTGGAAGAGTAAAAAAAAGTAACCCGGACCCATGTGGTCAAAATTTGAAATTGAGATCAAATCCCGATTACCCATTCACCCCCGAGTCCAAATATGTTATTTGTTTTGAGACTCGACCTCAATTTAAAATCTAAATCTCTTTTTTACAAAATTCCTAATTTCTATCCAAAACCCATATTTCTACTCTATGAAATCTTAAATTTGATAGTGAAAATTCATGAAAAAATAATGGGAATTGAACAGATAAACAAGTTAAAGTAGTGTCTGAACTTATGAACTCTTGTTCGCAAAAGCAAACCACTGATCGCAAATGTGATTAGTGTCTGAGCCCCTCAAATGTCGCAAATGCGACTAACTCTACGCATTTGCGAAGGCCCAACCCTTTGCAATTGCAATAGCCAACCACTCACCAAAGCGAACAGAACTTCGCAAAAGCAAAGTGCCTAGTTCCTTCCCATCTGGGAAAATATGAGCTACCACTCGCTAATGCGACGCTCACAATTGCAAACAATCCTCGCAAATGCGAGATTTGCAGCACAACAACACCATCAACTTCTACAACTATTTCAAATTGTTTGCAACCTATCTGAAACTCACCCGAGCCATCTGAGATCCAATCCAAACATTCAGACAAGTATATTAACATCAAACTAACTCGCTCATAAAATTAAATCAACACAATAACATCAACAATCTAGAATCGATCACCAAAACTCAAGATTTTCAAAGTTCAAACTCAAATTTCAAACATTCTACACAAAGTGCCGAAACAATCTTGGGTCACCCGGGACCCCAAGTAAACATGTGTACAATTCCATAATCATCATAGGGACCTACAGGAATCGTCAAAATACCTGAGTCGCTTACCAAAAGTGTTGACTGTGGTCAACTCGAGCTATTTTCAAAATAATAAATAACATTTTCATTAAAAATTTCACATTTAGACTTTTTGAAAAATGACACGGTCCACGCACGCAAGTCATAAATAATCAAATAGCGTTGTGAAAGGTCTCAAATCATAAAAAGAGGAGATATAACTCCAAACGATGTATCGGGTCATCACATTCTCCACCTCTAAGAGAAACATTCGTCCTTGAGTGGACATAGAAATGTGCCTGCACTAGTAAAAAGATTAGGGTATCTACTAATCATGTCGGACATGGACTCCCAGGTAGCCTCTTCAGTCGACTGACCTCTCCAACACACTTTTATAAGAGAAATATCTACAGATCTCAGCTTTCGAACCTACCGGTTTAGAATAACCACTGGCTTTTCCTCATAGGTAAAATTCTCATCAAACTGCACCGTGTTGAAGTCCAAAACTTGTGACCTATCCTCATTGTACTTCCGAAGCATGGAAACCTGAAATACTGGATGTACCCCAACTAGGATAGGAGGCAATGCAAGCCTAATAGGAAACCTCCCCAACTCTCTCCGAGATCTCTAACGGACCAATAAACCTCGGACTCAACTTGCCTTCCTTCAAAATTGCATCACGCCCTTCATAGGAAAAACTTGAAGAAGGACCTTCTTACCCTCCATGTAAGCCACATCACAAACCTTCCTATTAGCATATCCATTTTTCTTGGAATGTACGAAGCCGTTCCATAATCAATTTCACATCTCCAAAGCATCAGGAACTAAATATGTGCCCAACAATCTAGCCTCACTGGGCTCAAACCAACCAACCAGAGATCGATATCGCCTTCCATATAAGGCCTCATATGAAGCCATCTGGATATTCGAATGATAGCTATTGTTTTAGGAAAACTCTGCCAGGGGGTAGAAACTAGTTCAACTAATCTCCGAAATCAATAGTGCATTCTCTCAACATATCCTCCAAAATCTGAATAGATATTTGAGACTCCTATTGTTACATCCCGCATTTTGTACGATAAAGTTTCATCGTAAGTTAATCGACGTAAGATCGGGAATGAGATTATTTTGATATTATAAGCATTATATTATTTCAAACAAGTGATGAGTAAATTCGTGAAGGTGAGATGGGAAGCAAGTCAAAGAAAATGAATTTTCGTCCAAGTTTGACATGTTGGGATAAAATATGGGCCGATCTAGAATACCCGATATTTATGGACTAGTACCGTACAAGGTACAGTATGACCATGATAGTATGAGATATAAAAGGGTATATTAAAAACAAGTAGTATTTTAAGTAAATTGAGATAATTCTTAATTATGCTGGTAAATGGTTAATTACCGGGTAGCGAGACATTTCCTAATTAATTGATAAATTAGTGGATAAAAACTAAAATCCCTTCCCAACCCACGTGGAAACAAAGATATAGCCAAACAAATGACTAAGGGTCATTTGGGATTAAGTGGAAATCTTATATAGTGACTACAAGACACCTCATTATTAGGATTTTAAATGAAAATACTTTCCTAAGACACTTAAGACACTTTCCTAATATGGCAACCTAAGACACTTTCCTTCTTAAAATTTTCAATACAATCAGATTTAAAGCTCTTGCAAAGATTAGTAATATGACTTCTAAAAATCCTACAAAATTTCTTCAAATTTCTACAACTAACATTAGCAACGTGAATTAGAATTAGGCAAGGTAATGAATTTCGAGCAAAATTCTCATACAAAGTCACGCTACGTAATAGCAACGGGATTTGCAGTTCTAAGAGAGCGCGGTACAATATTTCTCAAGAATATCATACGGATTATTGCCTACTCGAGGTATGTTAAGGCTATCCGTTCTTTCTTTTGGCATGGTCCAAATTATACTGAAAAAATGAGCAAATACACAGTTTTTATAAATTACTCTATTCATAGAAATAGTAGGGGTATCTATATTCTTAATTCCCCATGAGAATTATTATTATCTTCTGTTCATGGGCCTCGAAAATACGTATGTTGGTAAAGTTTATTTCATATGATATTAATCAGAGGCATAGTGGCCTTATGACGTACCGAGAGATTTTATTGGCGTATTTCATATGCATTTCATGCATTTACATATGCACATTGGCCCATGACTAGATGGTGTTATATACGCGTATATATGTAAATATATGTATATGGGATATGAGAAAAGGTTACAGCGTTATATACGCACCACCACCTGATCAGCTGGTATATAATGATGATGTTGCCCACAGAGGCTGAAATATGGTTCAAATGGCGTTATATACGCGTATATATGTACGTATATTCAAACGGCATTATATACGCGTATATATGTATATATATATATATATATATATATATAT
>ML378570.1:53541-79079 GCA_005239525.1 Nicotiana knightiana
GCACGACATGACATTCATATGCATATGCATGACGCTAAAAGTAATTTATGATTTACAAAGCTATTCAGGCTTACAGGTTGAGTCATGTGCTCTATATTTCTTCCATGTCTCTTATGTACTTATTTATGTGCCTTACATACTCGGTACATTATTCGTACTGCCGTCCCTTTTGCCTGGGGACGCTGCGTTTCATACCTGCAGGTCCCGATAGACAGATCGAGAGCCCTTCAAGTAGGCTATCAGCTCAGCGGAAGATGTTGGTGCACTCCATTTGCTTCGGAGTCGCTTGTTTGGTTAGTATAATTTAGACGGGTATTTTTTGGTATGGCGGGACTCTATACCGACCTTTATGACATTTATGTACTCTTAGAGGCTTGTAGACATATGTCGTATAGATGGAAGATTGTACGGTCTTGTCGGCCTATGTTTTGAGTTTATAAATTATTATGATGGCATATTAGGCCCGTACGTCACGGGTATATGATGATGTAATAAGAATGATACGTTACGTTGGTACTTGGTCGAGTAAGGTACCGGGTGCCCGTCGCAGCCCATCAATTTGGGTCGTGACACCTATGGTCCATGTAGACATCGCATGTCATGGAATATACATAATGCCTCCAAATCATGAGCGCATGAACAATGGATGATAACTCCAAATCATGCACATGTTAGTTCCTCTCATGGACCTTCAACTAACGAGATGCATCTGCAATTACCCTACCATCCTGCATCAATACCGCGCCAAACCCAATACACTATGCATCACAATACATAGTGTCAGACACCGAACCTCTATGCAATGCCAAAACTGGGGTTGTAGTCAAGGCAGTCTTGAGCTTTTGAAAACTCTCCTCACACTCATTAGACCATCTAAAATGATCTCCCTTCTGAGTCAACTTGGTCAATGGGGATGAGATAAATGAAAACCCATTCTACAAACTGGCGTTAGTAGCCCGCTAAACCCAAGAAACTCTAAATCTCTGTAGCTGAAGTAGGTCTAGGCCCCTCTATCTTCTTGGGGTCCAACTTGATACCATCAGAAGACACAACATGACCCAAGAAGGCAACTGAGTTTAACAAATAATCACACTTTGAAAACTTGGAATATAGCTTACAATTCTTTGAAGTGTGAAGTACAATCCACATGTGTTGCTCATACTCCTACCTACTACGAGAGTGAACCAGAATGTTATCAATGAACACAATAAAAAAGGAATCTAAATAAGGCTTGAACACTGGATTTATCAATTCTATGAAGAAGCTAGACCATTACTCAAATCAAATGACATCATCAAAAACTCGTAATGAGCATATCGAGTCCTAAAAGAAGTCTAGGATCATCTGATGCCCTAATCTTCACCTGATCCTAGCTAGATCTCAGATCAATCTGGGAAAACACCATGGCGCCCTAAAGCTGGTCAAATAAATCATTAATCCTATGCAATGGATAGTTGTTCTTGATTGTAATCTTGTTCAACTACCGATAGTCAATGAACATTCACATCGATCTGTCCTTCTTCTAACAAACAACACTGGTGCACCCCAAGGTGAGAGGCTCAGTCTAATGAATTCCTTGGTAAGAAAATCCTGCAACTGGTCCTTCAATTCCTTCAACTTGACTAGAGCCATACAATATGGTGGAATGGAAATAGGTTAAATCCCCAAAGCAAATTAATGAAAAAGTAATCATCCCTATCGGGTGGCATACCCGACAAATCTGTAGGACACACTTCTAGAAACTCCCTTACAACTGGCACCGAATCCATAGGAGGAACCTCCGCATTAGAATCCCAAATATAAGCCGAATACGCCAAACACCCCTTCTCGACCATACACCGAGCCTTCAAATACAAAACCACCCAGCTAGTGGAGTAACCGAGGGTCCCTTTCCACTCTAACATAGGCAACCCCAGCATAGCCAAAATCACAGTCTTGGCATGACAATCCAAGATAGCATGATACGAGGAAAACTAACCCATACCACGAATGACCTTAAAATCCACCATATTTTAGTAACAAAAGATCAAATATAGTATCAAAACTATTAATAGTGACAACAAAAGACTGGTATACCCCATCAACTACTATAAAACTCCAACCGATGTAGACACCAAAATAGGAACATCAAGATATTCACGAGGCATACTCAAGTACAAAGAAAAATATGAAGACATAGAAAAATATGTAGTTACCAGAAAAACAATATGGAAGAATCTCTATGACTGACTAAGATAATACATGTAATAACTACATCGGACGACTCTTCCTCAGGCCTAAGAGGGAATGCATAACAACAAGGCTGAGCCCCACCAACCTGTCCTCCACCTCTAGGATGACCTCTCAATGACTGGCCTCCACTTGTAACTAACTAGCCTCTACCTTAGGCTACCTGATCCCTCGCCTCTAGCTGGTTGAATGGGTGGTGGAGCAACCGATGCCGAAATCATGGCACGAGTACCCTGTTGTGTCATACTGCTTTACAACTTAGGGAAAAACCTCGTGATGTGCCTCAGATCCCCACATATATAGCAAACTCTCTGCTGGTGTTGCTGTTGAACTTGAAGTTGTCCCTTACAAACCAAATAACCACCCTGGTAACTCTGTATAACAGGTGCACTAACGGGAGTTGGAGGTGCAAAGTATGCTAGCTACTTGGTAGCATACTTTGTGGCTACTAGAAGACCATGTGTGACCTGTAAGGCTGGCTATACTGGCCTGATAGGATGGCCTTTTCCAAAGGAACCCTGCCTCTAGATGAGGCACCATTGAATCTACCAAACTGATAGGGCCTCTTATCAGAGGTTGTCTTTCTCGACTTGCCTCTGATGCACTCGATCCTCCTGGCAATCTTCACTAACTGAGTAAAAGAAATCTCAGTTTCAGTCTCTCTAGCCAACTAAAGTCTGATGCCATTTATAACATCCTCTATGATCCTCCACACCTTCTCCCTCTCAGTAGGATCATGATAGCTGCATGGAAAGACAAATTAACAAATCTAGTCTCATATTGAGTAACGATCATGCAACCCTATTGAAGGTTCTCGAACTAACTGCGCAACTCTTCTCTCTGAGTGAAGGGAATAAATTTCTCCAAGAACAAATGTGAGAACTGAGGCCATGTGAGAGGAGGTGATCCGGTTTGCCTACCTAGCTCATAAATTTTCCACCATATATTGGCAGAACTGAGATTTCTTTTACTCAGTTAGTGAGTAAAAGAAGGTGCTCCGCTAAAGTGAGGGGGAAACAACTTGGTGAACCTGTCCAACCACTTTAGATCATTAGTTGACATCACAAGCCTATTCCCGGGCTGTGTAGCAATAATAGGTCGATGGTAGAACTGATAGGGTATGATAACCATGGTTCATCAGCTTTGGGGTATGAGTACTGGGATTCTGAACTCCTCCCCCGGCCTGAGAAACATCTAGTGCCACATGAAATTAATTGGCTTGTGCGCTACTCTCCATGAGGCCAACCATGCGGACCTGAGATGGTCCTCCTAGCTTGATTTGAACTAGGATCTAATCATCCTATGCTATCAGAGGGGCTATTACAGGTCGCTGCATGTGCTCTAGGCTAAGATTTTCCTCTACCTCTGCATCTGCCCTGGCCCCTACCCCTGGTAGTTGCACAATCTGGGGCTCTAGCTCCTGATCAGCTATGAAAGACTCATGTTTCCTCACCTTCTATGAGAGAATAAGAGAAGAGTGATTCAAACTTATGATAGAACAAAAACGCACGATAGAGAAATAAAGTAAATAAAGTTTCTTAAAGACTTATATCCTCTAAAAGATAAGTACATACGTCTTAGTAAACGATCTGCAAGACTCTACTAAGTTTTCTCATAACTCGTTAGACCTATGCAACATAGGTCTCTAATACCAACTAGTCACGATCCAAAATCCTAACCCGCAAGATCGTGATGGTTCCTAAAATTGCTTGCTAGGCAAGCCACCACATAATAGAAAATAAAAAATAAATGAAACTACCCATCGACAAAAAAATGATAATGTAGTGAAATATAACTCATAAGTATACATCATAAGTCTAAGATCAACTCTAACGTTCAATAATCCCAAGATGTGGAGTCACAAGTACATGGGTATCTAGAGTTTACAAAATACATTGTATTGAGAGAAATACAATACTTCCTTTAAAGTAGAAACAACACAATAGAAATAGAAAGATGATTATAAGGTCTGCGAATGGAATGCAACTCTACCTCAATTCATCTATATAGTATCTATTAAGCACCTGTCGGGACTCTGCTGGTACCAATGTTTGAATCTGCACAAGAAGTGTAGAAGTATAGTATGAGTACAACTGACTCAATGTACTCCATAAGTGTCGAGACTAACCCCGACGAGGTAGTAATGAGGCTAAGACAAGAAACCTACAAATAACCTGTGCAGTTAAATATCAAGAAATAACGAGATGACAAGTAAAGTATCAAGTATAATAATATGATAGCAATATGTGTGAGTGATAATAAGTACATAAGTAAAGGGACATAAAATGGTAAAGTAAAGGAATGTGTTACTCAGTAAACCACAACTCATGCTTTTACAACAACTCTTAACAACCTTTCGAAGAAAAATTACGAAGCCACAAAGCCAAGTCCTCAATCTTTGCAGACTTGGTCAGCCTTAACCATGTGTCCTTTGGGAATTTACCGCTTTTCCATGATGGTCTTCGATATTTACTCTTCCTCGAGGTACATTGATCCCTCGGAATATATTCCTCGAGGAATTCTCCTCGGGTTTTAACTTTGGATCTTGCTCCGATACAATCGAGGTTGAGGCTTGGAACACTGTAGAAACCTTAAAATTGGCCTTCGCCGATTTTGCCGTATACAGATAGTCCCCACGTTTCTTGGAATGGAAAGACAAAAAATGGTTTGAATTTAACAACTTTTCAGCACCTCCATCAGTATGTCAATTGTTTCATGTAAGCGACTAATGCGATATGAGAGATGCCAAAAGCTACATTTGCACAGTTCTGGAAAAAACTCGAACTTATTACGGTGTTCGGCTATCTTGTGGCTTCCCAAAATGCGCATGGATGGCCCCTATAAGTAATCCTTCTCCTACCCCTTACCTTTCATTACTTCTTCTGATCTCTTTTAAAAATATCTATCATTACTTCTTTCTAGATCAGCTCTCTCTCGTTTCCTTTGAAATCTTACAGCAAGAATGACGAAGGCCTCAAAAACCATTCTGCGAGATGATAAAGACTCCTTATCTTCACGTTCCTTTAAGGGTAAGGCTAGAGTAGCCCCAAGTCTCGAGAAATGCATCCCCGAGCCCTGCGAAACAACCTATGATTTTAAAGTTGACAAACCTTCTTCGAAGCCGGAACTGTGTGAACCCATATCCAGGTATATTAGCATAATAACGAACATCGACAAGGTGAAGGCCGACTGCCGTTGGGAATATGAGGTCCAGGTGGAAATTCCCTCTCGTGAGGAGGATATAACAACCTACAAAGTCGGCTTCCTTAGTTTATACACCTATCCATTTACCCTAGGCCCGGTAGAGCCGTCCTCGCCATCGATAGACCATGTGGTTCTCGATTTCTGCAAGCGATATCAAGTGACGCTCGTCCAAATCCATCCATCATTTTGGCATACTATTTACATGATTAGGCATTTTGCAAATATGGTCGAGGGGATGCCTTTTACCGTCGACTACCTGATTAGAATGTACAGTCCCCGACTTTATCGAGGTGGTCTGATTAAGCTTCAATGTTGGGTTACGAAGGTTTTCTTTGCTTGAACCGATGAATACAAGGACAGAGGGTGAATGAGCCGCTTTGTTCGAGTTAGGACCTCAGATTTGATTCCATTCGAAAGGATGCCATTCCCTGAGGAATGGAATATGAATCGTAAGTTAATACCTTAATTGAGCCTTTTTCATTTCCCTTAGGACCAACTTCCCTTTGAACTAACTGCTTTTGATGATGCAGCTCTCGCATGGTATCCCGATACGGTTAAGCATCTCTCGAGCTGGGTTCGCCGGCTCGATTCAACCTGCTCATAAGCTGAGCGAGTATGGCACAACCTGGCTAGGGGCCGATGGGAAGCTAAAAATCATGGTGGGGCCCTTTATTTTGCAATACCTGAGTTCTTCAAAAGAGATACCCCCTGAATATATTCTAACTTTTTGATGTTTTGTGCTTATGCAGGCCTAGTGGAGGCCTCTTTGATGAGAGAAACATCGCCTGGGGAAGTAGATATCCCAAAACCAGATGAGGATAATAAGAGAAAGAGGGAATCGCCGATCGAATCCTCGAAGCCAAATAGAGTTAGAGTGCAAAAGTATAAGGCTGACTCTGCGACCTTAAACGATAAAAGTGATTTCCTGACAAAGCCCGGGGGAAATGGAAGTGTAACTGCTTTGACTTTTGCTGAGCCGATGACCGTTGAGCCGAGGGCTTCTAAACCAAAAGTCGATGATGCCATCCCGCCTCAGACCAAAGAGGTTTCCGAGGGTAGGTCAGATGATATCCCTGAGCCGGTTGATAGATAAAATATTCCCCGGGCCGAAGAGCAGTCGGTTTATAAGTTATTGGAGCCTAGTTACGAGCCGAAGGCCCTGATCGACCTATCCAGAGTTGTTGATGTAGGAGATTCTCCACCGGTTCCAACATTTTCCCCGAGAGAGATACATGATGCCCATAATATAGAATCTTCCAACATGGGGGCGCCCCTCGGAGGGAAGGACGTAATTGAGGGGCTCTTTATTATGGCTGAGAAGAATCCTGAACTTAACGCATCGCTCATTTTTGAGGAGGTTGAAAGGATCTGCAGACAAGTAATTTCTTCGTCGAGTGCTTTGAGCTCTGATCATTATTTCTTTGACTCTCTTCCTTCATACTTTCAGGCGAAAGTGCTTTATAATCGGACCGCTGCCAAGTTTCAGGCTGAGTTGACCCATTACGAGGAGGAGTGTAGGAGGTTTTTATCGGAGGCAGATGAGCTCAGGGCTCTTTTTTCCAAAAGGGAGGAAGAATTGCTTATCCTCCGAGCTCGTTTAGAGGTATCTTGAGAACGGAGCGACCTTGATGGATAGGTAACATAGCCTTCATATGTTTTGCTTTTGTTCATGCCCGATTTTACCACTTAACACTTTCAGGCTGATCTTTGTAGCTTAAGAAGAAAGATGCCTTGATGCGGGAGGGATTCAGAGCCAAGGATGCTGAGATCCTTGGATTAAGCAGCGTGTGAACGAAATAACCTCTGAGAGAGACACCCTCCAAGGGAGTTATCCTTGACTGAGTATTGCCTGATGCTAGGGCTGAGAGTTGCAAGTATAAGAACCTCTATGCTGAATCGTTCACCATGCTATCTTCAATTAAGGCTGAGCCGACGCACTCATATCCTAGTATAAAGATGATGCTGCTGCTGCGAACGCCCAGGCCAGGAAAGCAGCTGAGGAGGCCGAATTTAAACTCGCCCGAGCTGTGGAGCATGACCGATTAATGTCTCGGAGGCAGGCTCTTGAGGATATATATGCGGGGAGCCTCAATTTGGCTGCTGAGATCGAGAGGATGAAGACCATAGAAGAGAAATCGGAGGCTCTGTTTGCTTCCGAGGATGATTCGAACAGTGGCTCAAAACATGATGAAGATGAAGGTGGAGTCCCGAGGGGGAAGAGGCTGTTGAAGGCCTGGGGGCCGGGGGCCAAGGGCCAAGTCGCTGAAGGCATAACCTCTGAGGGAGCCGTTGAAGGCACACCCCAGAGGTAGATTAGGTTCTCATTTGTTCCTTTTCCCTATGCAAGGGCTCCGACTTTGAGCTTTGTAAATACGCTTTGTGGGCCTTCATCATATATAAAGGCTTTTCGTTTTTCCTTATTTTTTTCATGGTTTCTCAGAATAGATTTCTATGTCTGTTGATGATTAGTTGGAGTTATGTATTGGCCTTGAGGCTTTTTTGTCTGGCGCTTAGTCTCGCATTGGGTGGGTATGACCTTTGATATAGCTGGTGCTTAGGCTCTTACGCATTGGCCCTTAGGCACTTTTGTTAACTGTTTAGGGCTCAGTCTTTGAGTCGGGTTTCGACTTGAGCTCATAAATCCTTAGATTTTTTAAATAAGCTCCGAGGCTCTTTAGCCTGGCGCTTAGGTTGTTGCGCGTTGGATCGGTACGCCCTTTAATATGGCTGGCAACTTGGGTTGTTACGGGTCGGGTCGGTAAGCCCTTTAATAAGGCTGGCGACTTGGGCTCTTGTGCGGTGGGTCGATACGCCCTTTAATCTGGCTGGGGACTTGGGCTCTTATGTGTTGGGCTGGTACGCCCTTTAACCGGTACTGCAGCCTTATGATGGTGGTCATTGTATTTGGCCGTAGCCTTTTAGTCCCCGAGTGAGATAGCCCCGACGCCTATATCGAGGGTATGCCTTTTTAGGGGTCTTACAAGTTTGAATATATATCCTTGACTTTGATATCGGGATTATTCCTTCTTAAGGTCTTACAAATTTGTACATGCCTTTCTTGAGGTCTTACAGTTTTGATGTTGCCTCGTGGAGGGCTTACAATTGTGCCTCATGGAGGGCTTATGAGCTCGAAGTTGCCGGCCCTGAGGTCTTATGGCTTCGAGTTTTTGATGACTCGATGGGGTGACTGTCGAGGGCAGTCCCCGAGTCGGGGTTATGCCTTTTTTAAGGTCTTACAAATATGATGTTGCCTCGTTGAGGGCTTACAAGTTTGAGCATGCCTCGTTTAGGTCTTTGGTTGTTGATATTGCCTCATGGAGGGCTTATGTTGTCGATATTGCCTTGTGAAGGGATTACATTGCTGATATTGCCTCATGGAGTGCTTGCATTGGTGCCTTATGGAGGGCTTATGAGCTCGAAGTTTCCAGCCCTGAGGTCTTATGGCTTCGAGTTTTTGATGACTCGATAGGTTGACTGTCGAGGACATTCCCTGAGACGGGGTTATGTCTTTTTTAAGGTCTTACAAATCTGATGTTGCCTCGTTGAGGGCTTACAAGTTTGAGCCTGCCTCGTTAAGGTCTTTGATTGTTGATATTTCCTCATGGAGGGCTTATGTTGTCGATATTGCCTCGTGGACATCTTACATTACTGATATTGCCCCATGGAGGGCTTATAAGCTCGAATTTTCCAGCCCTGGGGTCTTATGGCTTCGAGTTTTTGATGACTCGATGGGGTGACTATCAAGGACAGTCCTCAAGTCGGGGTTATGACTTTTTTAAGGTCTTATAAATCTGATGTTACCTTGTTGAGGGCTTACAAGTTTGAGCATGCCTCGTTGAGGTCTTCGATTGTTGATATTGCCTCATGGATGGCTTATGTTGTCGATATTGCCTTGTGCATGACTTACATTGCTGATATTGCCTCATGGAGGGATTGCATTGGTGCTTCATGGAGGGCTTATGAGCTCATAGTTGTCGGCCCTGATGTCTCATGGCTTCGAGTTTTTGATGACTCGATGGGGTGACTATTGAGGACAGTCCCCGAGTCGGGGTTAAGCCTTTTTTAAGGTCTTATAAATATGATGTTGCCTTGTTGAGGGCTTACGAGTTTGAGCATGCTCGTTGCGGTTTTTGATTATTGATATTGCCTCATGGAGGGCTTATGTTGCTGATATTGCCTCATGGAGGGCTTGAAATTATGCCTCATGGAGGGCGTATGAGCTCGAGTTTCCGGCCCTGAGGTCTTAAGGCTTCGAGTTTTTGATGACTCGATGGGGTGACTGTCGAGGACTGTCCCCGAGTCGCGGTTATTTCTGGCCATGGGGCCGTTTCTTGTGAAAATAGCAAACTTCTTTGACGCACGAAGTGTTTTGATGATAAAATATTCTCATCCGATTACTTGGTACAAGTATACATTGTTTCACCATCGAGGGTTCGATTATTCTATGCGGACACGGTTCATTCGACTGTTTGGTCCTATACATCGTTCTCCTGTCGAGACCCTCTTTGGCATATTTCAGTTTCTCCGAGGAGGTGACCTCGCGAGGGGATGCCCCTTGAATAATTGGTGAGTTCTCCTTAGGTAGCATATGGATGTTTCCTCATTAAAAAACCTCCTCGGCAAAACCCGTTTGGGATAAAATCCAACATGAGGGAAAAAGAGCGCAAGGCATGCTTTAAAACCTAAGGTCTTCGAGTTGGAGGGTGTTGCGGTGTCTTCCATCGGTCACCTCTAAAAAATTGTTGTAAAGAACAAAATGAAAAGGGAGAAATTTATATCTTAGCAATAATAACGCCTGAGCATTGATACGTTCCAATTGTTTGGAAGTTGCTCGCCTTCCATTGTCTCGAGTTTGTAGGACCCTTTGCCGATTACTCCGAGGACACAGTATGACACTTCCTAGTTCAGGCCCATCTTTCCTTCGTTAGGGTTTCGAGTGTTTAGGGTAACTTTTCTTAGGACTAAGTCCCTAAAACCGAAATATCAGATGTTTGTTCTCCTGTTATAGTATCTTTCGATCCTTTGTATTTGGGCGGCCATCCGGACCAGTGAACTTTCTCGTTTTTCATCTAATAGTTTGAGGGCTATAGTCATGGCCTCATTGTTTGAGTCCTCGGTGGCATGTAGGAATCTGGCACTTGGCTCTCCAACATCGACTGGTATCAAAGCCTCGGACCCATATACCAAAGAGAACAGTGTCTCTCATGTGTTCGATCTAGAGGTTGTCCGATATGCCCATAGCACCTCGGGCAACATTTCTCTCCATTTTCCTTTCGCATTTTCTAACTTCTTTTTCATGTTTTGAATGATGGTCTTGTTTGTGGACTCATCCTGACCATTTGCACATGGGTGGTAGGGCGTATATAGTATCCTTTTGATATTGTGATCTTCAAAAATTTTTGTTACTTTGCCTCCGATAAACTGCTTCCCGTTGTCGCAGGTTATCTCGGAGGGGATCCCGAATCGGCACATGATGTGATCCCAAATGAAGTCGATGACTTCTTTTTCTCTTATCTTCTCATAGGCATGTGCTTCTACCCATTTTGAGAAGTAGTCAGTCATAAGTAGAATAAATCTAGCCTTACCTACCGCCGTTAGTAGGGGACCGACAATATCCATTCCCCATTTCATGAACGGCCATGGAGATAAGACTGAATGTATATGTTCACTAGGTTGGTGGATCATTGGTGCAAATCTTTGACACTTGTCGCATTTTCGGAAGAATTCTTTGGTGTCCCTTTCCATGTTGTCCCAATAGTAACCTTCTCTGATCACCTTTCGAATTAAGGAATCGGCACCAGAGTGATTACCGCAGGTGCCCTCGTGGATTTCTCGGAGCACATAATCGGTATCTCCCGGCCCCAAGCATACTGCTAGGGGTCCATCAAAGGTTCTTCTGCACAAAGTTCCATTATCGTCGAGTGAAAAGCTAGCTGCTCTGGCCCGAAGAGCCCTTGATTCTTTTGCGTCCGTGGGTAGCTTCCCACTTCCCAAATAATCAATGTACTTATTTCTCCAATCCCATGTCAGGCCGGTGGAGTTGATTTCGGCATGACCTTCTTTAAACACCGATTTGAATAGCTAAACAACAGTCCCAGAGAGTATGTTATCTTCCTAAATGGATGATCCCAGATTGTCGAGTACATCGACTTCGCTGTTTTGCTCTCGAGGTATGTGGACCAAAGTTTATTCTTTGAAGCGATGAAAAGTGACCTGAAGTTTATCTATGTATCGCTGCATCCTGTCCTCTCGAACCTCGAACCTCGCGTTTGCCTGATTTACTACCAGAAGGGAATCACATTTTACTTCAATGACTTCTGCTCCTAGGACTTTGTCCAGTTCGAGACATGCAATCATAGCCTCATACTCGGCTTCGTTGTTAGTCAACTTTGCAGTTTTTATAGATTGTCTAATCAAGCTAACCGTATGTGGCTTCAGAACTATGCCGAGCCCGAATCCTTTCACGTTCGAGGCACTATCGATGAATAGGGTCCATACCCCCGATGTTGTGCCCGTTTTTACTAGAAGTTCTTTTTCTACCTCGGGCACAAGGGCGGGCGTAAAGTCGGCCACGAAGTCTGCCAAAATTTGGGACTTGATAGCAGTTCGGGGCTGATATTCGACATCATATCCCCCGAGTTCGATGGCCCATATAGCCAGCCGGTCCGATAATTTGGGTTTATGCAATATATTTTGAAGAGGATACGTCGTTAAAACACATAGATGGTGACACTAAAAATTAGGCTTCAATTTTTAAGATACACTTATTAATGCAAAAGCTAATTTTTCTAAGTGTGGATATCTGGTTTCAGTATCTCCCAGAGTTCGACTCACATAGTAGACATGGAATTGCGTACCTTGCTCATCTCGAACCAACATTCCACTTACCGCTACCTCGGACACTGCTAAGTACAAATATAGTGTTTCGGCTTCCTTTGGGGTGTGGAGCAAAGGCAGGCTTGAGAGATACCACTTTAACTCCTCCAAGGCGTGTTGGCACTCCGGAGTCCACTCAAAGTTTTTTTTTCTTCTTGAGTAGGGAGAAAAAGTGATGGCTCCGATCTGATGACCTCGAGATGAATCGGCCTAATGCTGTTACTCGCCCGGTCAGCCGTTGTACGGCCTTCACATTGTTTACCACTGTGATTTCTTCGATGGCCTTGATTTTGTCGGGGTTGATTTCCATTCCCCTGTTTGATACCATGAAGCCTAAAAACTTTCCCGAACCCCACGCCGAAGGCGCATTTCTCGGGGTTGAGCTTCATGTTGTAGCTTTAAGGATGTCGAAAGTTTCCTTCAAATGAGTCAAATGGTCCTCTGTGCGCAGGGATTTAGCCAGCATGTCATCAACGTAAATTTACATGGATTACCTATTTTACGCTCGAATATCTTATTAACTAGGTGTTGGTACGTGGCCCCCGTGTTTCTTATCCCGAAGGGCATTACATTGTAAAAGTATGTGTCATACTTCGTGATGAACAAAGTTTTTTCCCTATCCTCGGGGTTCTTTTGAATTTGATTGTACCCGGAGTAGGCCTCGAGAAAGGTGAGGATCTCGTGGCCAGCCGTGGCATCAATCAAGTGATCGATGTTAGGCAACGGGAAAGAATCTTTAGGGCATGATTTATTTAAGTCTTTATAATCTACGCACATTCTTAAAATGTTCCCCTTTTTGGGAACTACTACTATATTGGCCAACCATTTGGGATATTTTACTTCCCTGATGGATCCTATTTTGAGGAGTTTCTTTATCGCGTCTTTGACAAATGCGCGCTTTACCTCGGACTGAGGCCTCCTTTTTTGCTTCACCGGTTTGAACCTGGGGTCGACACTTAGCCGATGGGTGGTTATTTCCGGTGGGATCCCTGTCATGTCTAAGAGGGACCAAGCAAAGCAATCAACGTTGTTAATAAGAAATTGAATGAGTTTCTTCCTAGTTCGGGGATCAATCCCGTTCCCAGGTATACCTTTCGATCTGGAAGATGTTCTCTCAAAACAGCTTGCTTCAGATCTTCGATCGTTGATTTTTTTGCGTCCGATTCTTCGAGGGAGACGAAGGTTCGAGGGGTGAGGAAGTATTCTTCATCATCCTCGAGGACCTGTTTATCTTGTGACCCCTCTGAGGTGGTGTATATGGGCGTCGGTTCCATGCCATGTACTGCAAACATTTCCTTTGCCGCGTGTTGCTCTCCATACACCATTTTTACGCCATCTTTAGTTTGGAACTTCAACATATGGTGGAGAGTCGATGGCACTGCCCTCATGCTGTGTATCCATGGCATTCCAAGCAGGGCGTTATATCTCATGTTACCCTCGAATGACATGGAACCTGGTATCTTGAACTGTACCGGACACACTGACTGAGAGGGTGACTTCCCCCTTCGCTGTTTTGCTCGTCATGTTAAACCCATCGAGGGCTCGAGAATCGGTTATGATTTGGTCGAGTAGTTCGATCTGCTCCACTACCCCCAGTATGATTATATTTCCCGAGCTACCTGGATCCACAAGCACATATTTAATTTGAATGTTATCTACGAGAAAAGAAATTACCAGTGCATCATTATATGGTTGGGACAAGGTCTCAATGTCCTCTTCACTGAATGAAAGAGCATCTTCAGGTATGTAGCTTCGAGTTTGCTTTTCCCTGGTGATGGGAACTTTGGCGTGTTTGAACACGGGTCCTTGCGGGATATCGATTTCTCCAATAATCACGTGAGTGGCGTGCTGGGGTTCTTCTATCCCATTCTTCCTGTTCGATTCTCTTTCTCGAAAGTGGTTCTTGGGTCGATCGTTGAGACATTCTCGAAGATGCCTTTTGTTGATCAATCGGGAGTTTATATTAACATGCATAGCGTTTCGCGAGTCTTCGTCAATGGGAATTTGCACTGGTGCCCCTTTCAGGGTTTTGCGACAGTACACTGGCACCTGCGCCGTTCTCTCCATGATCCTCAGGACTGTTGTTTTCATGTACATTTACTGAGTTAGACATTTTCTGACCTGAAATTGAAGATTCTTGGACAAGAAAAAGTGTAAAGGATAACTTGGGTTTTTAGAAAACCAGCACTAAAATAATCACTATTATTTTTAGCCCCACTGTGGGCGCCAAACTATTTACTGTGAAAATAGTAATTACAATTATATTTGATTTTGTTGTTCTAAAAATATGTGATCTATTTTAATACCAGTTTTAGGCAATAGATGGTAAATGAGAGGAAAGAAAATGAGATAAGAGCGAAGGATAATGAGATTGTGAAAATCGAGTAGTTGAGAAATGAGGTATCGAGCTTGGTCGAAATAGGCCTGGAGGTCGAGCTCGAGAGCTTGACAGAGGGCGGTCGAAGAGGATTTTCACACCCCAAAATCGAGGGACGAGACCGGCGCCTAAACGGATGAGCCCCGTTAAGCGGACCTGGATTGCCTTTCTTACCCATCACATTACCCCGTGTTCATAATATACAATATTCCATAGGAAGTAGCAAATTAAAAATTGAGCATGGATTTACAACTTAAGTTCATTTCTTCTTTAACATTTTAGCAGTTGATAATCCCAAAAACTTACAAGTTACATACAACATTTCCAATGCGATCCACGATCACGAGTGAATACAACTGCCGCCCAAAATCTACATATATACAACCCACCTCATGTCTACGGAGCCTCTAAGAGTACTGGGAGTTTACATAGGCTTGCCGGTAATAAGGCCCCAGCTATACCTTTTACAACATAAGCAAAAGAGAATGATATAGTCCACACATGACCCCGAGAGGAAATGGGGCTCACCAGAATTTACGAAGAGATGAAGAGGAGGCACCACTAATGGCGGACCGAGCTACCTGCTATATAACCACCTACATCCATATAAAAGATGTAGCGCCCCCGGCAAAAAGGGATGTTAGTAACATGGAATAGTACTAGTATGTATGAACAAAATTTACTCTATGTAAAATCAAACAATACACATATAAGAGGCAGTTAAGGAAACGCAAACAAATATTGCACAAAGATACAGAGAGTCACAAATGAGGTTTCCACAGTTTCTTATTTCAATTGTTCCCTTGTTGCGGAGCGCAACCCGATCCCACTGTACAATCACATTTCACCCTTATTACTTCTCAACCTTATTTCTTCTGTTGCGGCGCGCAACCCGATCCCATCTTATAATCATATTCCACCCTTATTTCTTCTGTTGCAACGTGCAACCTGATCCCACCGTACGATTATGTTGCGGTGTGCAACCCGATCCCACTTTACAATTCTGTTGCGGCGTGCAACCGGATCCCAACTTACAATTCTATTGCAGTGTGCAACCCGATCCCACCTTACAATCATATTTGATTTCTACATCAACCAATCAATTCAATCACAAGAATTTTCATTATTAAGAATATACATTCGTACCAACCAAATAACCGTGTGAAATCAAGGCCATAGTAATCTTTACCAAACAGTGAGTCATATACAGCATACCATCAACATATAGTTTAATTAGATAAATTTACATTTCCTTTCCATTACTTGCTACACAACATTTAGCACTTAGATACATTCAACAATTTGATTCATTATCATTTCTTTCTTTTTGCAGCACATCCTCTCATACCGATGTATTCAACATTTAACGGGATTTTCACATGATAGAATAAGCACAAAGAATCACCATTTTACAATCTCACATAGCATGGTGGCATGGAAATCAACTAGGACAATCAGAGAACAGAGTCTTATGCCTCAACACATTAGAACAATCGATTCACATATGCATAAGCCAAAAACTCATACCGAATGCTCAGACACCAACAAGGTGACTCTACGAAGATTAAAGTTAGCCATACATACCTCGAGTCGAGATTCCCCTTTAATATCTATTCCAAAACACCAGACCTTCTAACGCCTTCAATCGAATGTACAAGATGCCATGTTTAGACTTAGAATTAGAAATCATGAACTCATTTGGGCATTTTATCAAACACTATGTGATCCTTTAGATTAGCTAGCCCCTTTTTAGTGAAAGATTGCCCTAGCCTACTTCCCTTTGCTAGACTATAGAATATTATTCACATGCATGCAATGTTTTAGCTTTTATCATCAAGAACCAATTCATGTGTGTTCCATTTTTAACAAAAACCTGAGAATTGAATAGAAATGGGGTGAAGACTTACCTCTTATGGTGAAGAAGATGACGACTACTCGATTAATTCCAAGCCTGAGTAGAGATGGAGGACCAATTTGGGGAAGATGGGGACTTCTCTCACTAGAATCCACTCTCACTTCTCTCTATATTAATCAGATAGCCTTAAAAAATGAAGGGGAGGGGTGTTTTATAAAGCTGGGGGTCGAGTTTTAAAATTAGAAATTAGAAGCCCTGAAGCAGGTATGCGGTCAGTAATGCGATCGCATTCCTGTTATGCGGTCCGCATACCCATCGCATAAGTGGCCTTCAGATGCCAAAAAGAGAAGCAGACTGCCCAGGTATGCGACCATTATGCGGTCCGCATACCTGTTATGCAATAGCATAGTGCATCGCATAACTCCCTCCACAAAAATCAAGGTGCAATAATGCGACAACTAGGCGGCCCGCATTCGTGAAATGCGATCACATTCTAGGTCGCATAGCTGTCCTCAAAATGGACAGCAAACTGTCCAAGTATGCGACCACTATACGGTCCGCATACCTGATCTGCGATCGCATAGTGGACCGCAGACTTGCGCAAATCTGGAAAATTATATTTTTTAAGTCCTGGGGTACTTTTTACTCCACAAGGGTCCGTTTTTAAGAATTTCTACAGTTATAACCACATGGGAACCCATTCGGGAATTGTTTTAGACTTAAAATTTTACAGGTTTTTACATTCTCCCCCACTTAGAATCATTCGTCATCGAATGAGGATCGGGGAATCACTTAGTTAAGAGAACACAAAACATGCCAACCCCCAAATCTTTACTAACTCCGGTATTTCCTAAAAATTTTGCCAGAGTTTCCTTTGTAATTAGGCCTATCTACCTGACCAAGAGCCCCCGAAAGACATTTTAACCAATTCCACACATTTTCAGCTACTGTATCAACTTACACATAATCCGGTCATTTCAACAAGCTACATACACTTCAATTACTTCCACAAGCCTCACATAGTTCAGTTAACTCCACAAATTTGCACATAATTCAATTATTACAATGTGTTGCACATAATTCATTTATTACAATGAGTTGCACATAATTCAGCTATTTCAATGAGTTGCACATAATTCAGCTATTTCAATGAGTTGCACATAATCCGACTAATCACAACAACATATACATTTATGGCACAAAGTTTGAGAAGTCACAATAGTAGGGTAATTTGGGGAATGGAGTGTTCTTGCACAAAATTTGACACCAATGTAATTGCTTAGAGATGTAACTTTCAAAACCACTACCAGACTTATTCAAACAAGTGGGGATATTTCTCTTTCATTTCATTTTCTGCTTCCTACGTGTTCTTTGACTTGCTGACTCCGCCATAATACTTTGACCGCAACGACCTCTTTGTTTCTCAACCTACGAACTTGTCTATCAAGAATAGCAACCCGAATCTCTTCATATGACAACTTTTCATTAATTTCAATGGTCTCAACCGGCACGATGATAGATGGATCTCCAACTACCTTCTTCAGCATAGACACATGAAACACCGGGTGCACTAATAACATCTCAGGGGGCAATTCCAGCCTATACGCCACCTGCCCTATCCTTTGAGCAATCCTATATGGCCCGACATACCTTGGGCTCAATTTCCCTTTCTTCCCAAACCGCATCACTCCTTTCACGGGAGACACCTTTAAGAATACCCAATCATCTACTTGAAACTCCAAATCTCTTCGATTGAACGTCCGCATAGGATTTCTGATTACTCTGAGCGGTCTTCATCCTTTCTTGAATGACTTTAAATTTTTCCATAGCTTGGTGCACAATATCCGTTCCTAGCAGTTCTGCCTCCAACCTCGAACCATCCAATCGGAGACCTACACCTCCTTCCGTACAATGCCTCAAATGGGGCCATCTAAATACTAGCATGGAAAATGTTATTATAAGAATATTCTATAAGCGGCAAGTGATCTTCCCAGCTACTCATGAAATCTAATACACAAGCCTGTAACATATCTTCAAGCGTCTGAATGGTCCGCTCTGCCTGATCGTCCGTTTGCGGGTGGAAATCTGTGCTGAGATTTACTTGCGTACCAAAACCTTGCTGAAATTTCTTCCAAAAGTTATCTGTGAACTGGAGTGCCATGGAGCCTGATTATTTCTTTGATATATAATTGAGCGTACTGTTCTGCAGTATCGGTGGACTTGACTGGCAAGAAATGCGCCGACTTCGTGGGCCGATCCACTATTACCCAAACCGAGTCGAACCTATGCGGAGTGCAAGGTAGCCCCACCACAAAGTCCATATTGATCATTTCCCATTTCCAAGTCAGTATTTCCATAATCTGTGCCAACCCACCGGGCCTATGATGCTCGGCCTTCACTTGCTGACAATTTGGACACCTAGCCACAAAGTCCGCCAATCCCATCTTCATACAGTTCCACCAATAAATCTCCTTGAGGTCATGATACATCTTCGTAGAACCTGGGTGTATGGAATACCTAGAATTGTGAGCCTCTGCCATAACTCTCTCCCGAAGATCATCCACATCCGGAACACATAGCCTCCATTGGCACTGTAAAACACCGTCATCATTGCCGAGTGAAAATGTTGTAGTCTGTGATTCAGAATTTCCTCTCTCAACTGTGCCAAAGATGGATCCCTGAATTGCTTTCCCTTGACTTCCGCTACAAGCGAAGACTCCGCTCTATTACGCACCACGACATTCCCTTCATCTAAGGCCGAAAGACATACTCCCAGACTGGCCAACTGATAAACCTCCCGAGCCAAAGGCCTCTGACATGCTTCCAAATGATCCAAACTACCCATGGATTTCTGACTAAGAGCATCGGCTACCACATTCGCCTTTCCTGGATGGTACAAAGTATTCATATCATAATCCTTGAGCAGTTCTAACCACCTCCGCTGCCTTAAGTTCAACTCCTTCTGTTTGAATAAGTACTGAAGACTATTGTGGTTTGTGAACATCTCCACATGGACCCCATAAAGATAATGCCGCCAGATCTTCAATGCAAATACAACCTCCACGAGCTCTAAATCATGCGTCGGGTAATTATTGTCGTGATTCTTGAGCTGTCTTGAAGCATACGCTATTACCTTACCACATTGCATCAATACACACCCCAAACCAACCCTTGAATCATCATAATACACCACAAACCCTTCTAAACCTTCTGGCAAGGTCAACACTGGCGCCGAAGTCAATCTTTATTTCAATTCTTGAAAACTCTTTTCGCAAGCATCGGATAACTGAAACTTAACCACTTTCTGCGTCAGCTTAGTCAATAGGGAGGCGAGGGTAGATAATCCCTTCACAAACCTCAGATAATATCCTTCCAAACCCACGAAACTGTGAATCTCTATCGGGGTCGTTGGCCTAGGCCAATCCTTTACCGCTGCAATCTTTTGGGGATCAACCCGAATCCCTTCCCTGGAAACAACATTGCCCAAAAAGGTGATTCTAGCCAAAACTCACATTTTGAAAACTTTGCATACGACTGGTGCTGATGAAGAGTCTGCAGTACTGCCCTGAGGTGATTTGCATGATCTTCTTGACTTCGTGAATAAACAAGGATATCATCAATGAAGACAATCACAAAGGAGTCAAGAAATGGTTTGAAAACCCGGTTCATAAGATCCATAAAAGCTGTTGGGGCATTGGTTAGCCCAAAAGACATTACCGAAATTGAAAGTGCCCATATTGAGTCCTGAAGGCAGTCTTAGGAATATCCTGCTCCCTGATCTTTAACTGGTGATACCTGGACCGCAAATCAATCTTTGAGAAGAACTAGCACCTTGCAACTGGTCGAACAAATAATCTATCCGAGGAAATGGGTATTTATTTTTGATGGTGACCTTATTGAGCTACCGATAATCAATACACATCCGAAAAGATCCGTCTTTCTTTCTGACAAAAAGAACCGGTGCGCCCCAAGGCGACACACTTGGCCGAATGAAACCCTTTTCTAATAGATCTTTCAATTGTTCTATTAACTCTCTCAATTCTGGTGGCGACATTCGGTAGGGTGGAATAGATATTGGCTGCGTATCTGGCAATACATCAATCCCGAAATCGATCTCTCTATCTGGTGGAATCCCAGGAAGCTCGTCTGGAAATGCTTCAAGAAATTCATTCACAACAGGCACAGATTCAGGAGCAGGCACCTCTGAAGTGGTGTCCGCAACCAGGACCAGATGGTATATGCACCCTTTTCTGATCATCTTTGAGGCCTTAAGGTAGGAAATAAGTCTTCCTCTTGGCACAACATTATTCCCCTCCCACTCGATAACTGGTTAATTAGGAAACTCGAGCCTCATAATCCTGGTTCGACAGTCGAGTTTAGCAAAGCACGAATAGATCCAATCCATCCCCATAATTACATCAAAATATACCATTTCTAACTCAATAAGATCAGCCGTGATATCCCGACCACGCACTGTGACAACGCAATTCCTATAGACTCGCACGGCCGTAATAGAATCACCAACTGGAGTCGACACAGAGAACGGCTCGCGAAGCTGTTCGGGTTCTATCCCAAAACTTGAAGCAATAAATGGAGTAACATATGACAAAGAAGACCCGGGATAAATAAGAACATAAACATCATGTGACTGAACAGTCAGAATAGCTGTGACAACATCTGGAGAAGCCTCCGCACTCTGGCGACCACTCAAAGCATAGAACCGATTAGGTCCCCTTTGACCTCGTGCTCCACCCTAGCTGCACTGCGCCCTGATGGAGCTGGAGGGCCGCGGGTTGGAGAGCGTGTTGAAGATGTAGCGGCTGAAGAACTGGATAGCTGGGCAGTGCCCCTACCCGTGCCCTGACGGGGTGCACGACAGTCTCGCTGAACATGGCCTCTCACTCTGCACCTATAGCATACCGGTATGTCCAAGTAATAGGGCTCAGAATGAAACCTCCCACACTTAGGGCATGAGGCCCTCCGTTGTTGCTGGAACCTCCCACCCGAACGACCCGACTGATGGAACCTCCTGCTGTCTGAACCTGGTCCAACGCGACCTCCCTGCTAATAATTGTGCCCTGATGGCGGCGCACTGGCTGAGGACTGAGCATAGAACTGAGATGGCCCTGATGACCCTCTCCCAAGGGCTGATCTCCCTCCTCCAACTGAACTCCTAGTGTTGCCCGCTGACCGGGCCCTACTACAACTCTCCCTCTCCATTCTTATCTTTAATTTTTGAGCCTCTGTAGCCTGGGCAAATCCCACAATCTTCCCGTAGTTCATATATGTATGCAGAGCAGCTGTAGTAGCTTCATTAAAAACCAAGGGACCAAGGTCGTGAACAAACCGAAGAATTCTAGCCTCCATAGTGGACACCATGTGAACAACATATTTGGACAAGCGCAAGAACTCCATATGATACTCCCACACCCTCATATTACCCTGATTAAGGGCCTCAAACTCTGTGGCACGGGCTGCCATAATCTTGGCAGGCAAAAAATGACCCATAAAGGCATCCACAGACTCCTCCCACCTCGTCGGAGGGCTCCCCTCTCCACGGGAACTCTCCCACATCTCAAACCACAAATATGCCGCTCCCTTCAGACGATAGGAAGCCAACTCAACCCCCTTTGTTTCAATAGCCCTCATAACTCGGAGGGTCTTGCACATCTCATCAATGAACTCCTGAGGATCAGCCTTTGGGTTGGTGCATGTGAACTCTGGAGGGGCTAACCGCATAAACTGATTGACCCTGGAACCTGAAGAATCCCCTTTCTTGCTAGAGGATGCAGGGGTAGCATGTGATCTTTGGGCCTGGGAGGCCACTAGCTGAGTCAATATCTGAATAGCTCCCCTGAGGTCCCCATCAGAAATACCGGGATCGGAAGCTGGGACTGAGGAAGGATCAGGAACATCAGCGGGAGGGATTTCAGCACCCTCCGCGGGAGAAGGAATAGGAATAGTCTGGCCTGGAGTGGAGGAGTCAGGCTGATTTGTGGCCGGGGAATCATCCGCACCCGCACCATTAGCTGGAGAATTTATGACCACTCCTGGGGTGGCATTGGCCTCTAGGCCGAGTCTAGCTCTCTTCTTGGGTGCCATTTACTGAAAATTGGAACAATGCACGAATTAGATATAGACAACCTCACCTTCCACCACATCGCACGATACAGAATAACAATAAAGAGTATTTTCCTAAATGTCCATGTATCCCCCTAATTATAGATATGGTCGACAACACACTGATAAGAAGGGCTCTACTCGACACGGCTCCGAGACATCGTAGGACACTTTTAAAAAAAATTAGGCTCTGATACCAAGTTTGTCACACCCCAAAATCGAGGGACGAGATCGGAACCTAACCGGATGAGCCCGGTCAAGCGGACCTGGATTTCCTTTCCTACCCAACGCATTACCCCGTGTTCATAATATACAATATTCCATAGGAAGTAGAAAATTAAATATTAACCATAGATTTACTACTTAAGTTCATTTTTTCTTTAACATTTTAGAAGTTGATAAAATCTTCTCATAGATTTACCAATCAAATGGAAAAATCTAAGATAAAATCATGAATAATTATCAAATCCGAGTCAAGAACACTTACCTAATCCAACTAGGTGAAAATCGCCTCAATTAGAGTTTGTAATCTCAAAATATGATAAAATCAGCCAAACCCTCAATTAAATTAGTTCTGCCCGGAGACTATCACTTCTTTGGTCAATATATCTCTTCTGCGACACCGCATCTCTGGAAAATATCTGGCAGATGTGGAATCCACGTATGCGTCCCCCGTTCTACTTCTGTGGAGCCGCTTCCGGGCTCCAAGTAGCACTCCTTTGCGTGCACAAGGACTGCCGCTTCTATGAAATCCCTGATCTCATCCAAACCCGCATCTGCAACCTCAGGTCTGCTTCTGCAGACCGCAGTTACGGACCTAATCTCACATGTGAGAAAACACCTGAGTTGATCAGCTAATTCAATCTCAAATGATCTGAAGCCCATCTGAACCTGGTCTGAGGCCCTTGGGACCCTGTCCAACCACACCAACTAGTCCCAAAACATAACACTGACCTACTTGAGGTCTCAAATTACACAAAATAAGATCAAAACTACAAATCGGAACTCAATTGAAGCCTAATGAACTAATCAACTTCCAACGTCCAAAACACTTGCCGAACCATGTTTAGCTAACTCGGAATGACCCAAAAATTTACACACAAGTTTAGAACGACCGCACGGACCTATCCCAAGTCCCGGAACAATAATCATATCTCGAGAGCCTCAAAGTCAACTCCAGATCAAACCTATGAACTTCCAAATTAAAATTTTCAACTTTCGCCAAATAGACCCAAGTCAACCTACGAATATCCAAATCCAAACTTTGGTCATATTCCCATGTCCAAAATCACCTTATGAACCTATTGAAATCATTAAATACCACTTTGGGGCCTTTTACACAAAAGTTAAACCTCAGTCAACTCTTATAACTTAAGCTTCCAACCTTGGAACTATGTTTTCCAATTCACTCTAAAACTTTCCTGAAACCAAACCAACCATCCTTGAAAGTCACAAAACAACAACGAAGCATACGAGAAGCATCTAATAGGGTAACGTGGCTCAAATACAAAAAACAATCGGTTGGGTATGATAAGTGGGTATTTTACCAACTTATCTCGTCTTTAATCTTAGAGTTTTGCTATGTTTGATTGATAAAATTATGTGTTTAATGTAATTTACTTCTATTTTATAGGTTTTATGTGATTTAGAAGTGATCGTGAAGAAACAAGTGAAAACGAGTCAAAAAGGAGCTAAAAGGAACAATGGAAATATACCCAGGGAATTACCCTTCGCGAACACGAAGGAGTAATGCGAACGTGAAGCAGCATGAAACCAAACCTTCACGAACGTTAAGGAGAGATTGCAAATGCCAAGTTACCGAAAACAAACCTCCGAGAACGCGAAGATGAAATGGGAAGAAAACACTGGGTAGTTTTGAAATTCCACGTTTCTGAACCCCAAGCCATTTAATACATGACCTAGCTTGTTGGAAACACATCTTTGGCTTATTTTTCCGTCTCTTGACTAGAGAACACAAGTTTTGGAGCTAGGGTTCTTGCACAGACACTTGGGTCTTGAAGATTTGAAGCTTTTGGTTGAGAATTTCTTACCCATTTATGTTCATTTCTTCATTTCCTTGATTTTTAATGTATATCTAACTGTCCAGTATTTTTTCTAACACTTGAATCTTGTTTATGGGAATATTCGTATTTAAAGTGTGGATTAAATATCTTGTTGTGCTTATGTATTGAAATATTTTTATCTATATTGAAGTGAGTTATTGTTTCTTTAATTATTCTTGTACTATAATGTTTCGAAAGGGATTATCTAACGCTAGGACTCGTCGATTAACTTCGAATTGATTTTGGGAAAGATAATTTGGGGTTGGGAAAGATTGATTAACAAGAACTTGAGGCGTTAACCCTCACTTTATAGATTCTACCTAGGGATATGATTAAACTACTTATAGCCATATTCGGGTGTGCTTAATCTCTTAATTGTTTTAGGGATAATTAAATTAAGAAGTCTTGTTAGTCTTTGGAAGAAGCTAATATATTACCCGAGATTAATTAACATAAACTCACTCATATTTGTAAAATCTCTAAATACATTGGATCGTTACTTGAGTGTAATTCCCCGTGTATCCATGTTTGTAGCCATTGATCATTTTACTTTCTTTCTAGGTTAGTTTACATTTTCGTAATTAGTTAGAAATACTTTTTTAAAATCCTTCTAAGTGGTTGTCTTAGATAATAAGTGATAATTCTCTTACATGCCTAATCGCGTACATATTGTTCTCTGTGGGATTCGACCCTGACTCATAGTTGGGTAAATTATATTGCATGCAACTGTGTCCATTTACTTTTAAGTAGTGGATTTGGAAGCCATCAGGGTCGTTATAGAACCTTTTTTTTTTTTTTTTTTTTTTTTTTTTTT
>ML378571.1:771-29153 GCA_005239525.1 Nicotiana knightiana
CAAAATTTCCCCCCACTCTCTCTTTCCCTCCCCTTCTCTATTTCCCTCACACTGCCTCCCGTCGCTGCCCACTGTCTCCCGTCGCCGCCACCAGTGACTGTTGTCGCCGCCGCCCCTCTCTCTCCCTCTCCACCTACAAAAACCTAGGTTTGAATTATAACCTTCAATCTTTTTTATTTCTAATTTTTTTTTCAATTATTATTGTAGTTTATTGTTTCAATTGTTTGAACATTGTATTTTATTGAGGATTAGGGTTTAGGTCTTATTTTAATTAATTTTGTTAATTAATTTTAGTAACTAATTAGTTTAATTAGTGTTGAATTTTATTAGTTTAGTTGAATTATGTGAATGAGTCTTTTTATTAATTTCTCTCATTTTTTCATAAGATTGCACTATGCGTAGGTGTTGATTGTTTAATTCCATTAATGCAAGAAAGCTCTTTAATGTAGTTTATAAATTGAAATTTTAGGATATGAATTGGACTTTTAGTTTATGCTTTGAACTTTTAGTTTATGAATTGGATTTTTAGTTTATGAATCGAACTTTTAGTTTATGAATTGAACCGTTAGGATATGAATTGAAATTTTAGGATATGAATTGAACTTTTAGTTTATAAATTGAAATTTTAGGATATGAATTGAAATTTTAGTTTATGAATTGAACCTTTAGGATATGAATTGAACTTTTAGTTTATAAAGTGAACTTTTAGTTTATGAATTGAATTTTTAGTTTATGAATTGAA
Source organism: Nicotiana knightiana (assembly GCA_005239525.1). Taxonomy (NCBI): domain Eukaryota; kingdom Viridiplantae; phylum Streptophyta; class Magnoliopsida; order Solanales; family Solanaceae; genus Nicotiana; species Nicotiana knightiana. Next base: position 1,514 of record ML378571.1, read on the forward strand.
CTTTTAGTTTATGAATGGAACCTTTAGGATATGAATTGAAATTTTAGGATATGAATTGAACTTTTAGTTTATGAATTGAAATTTTAGGATATGAATTGAATTTTAGTTTATAAATTGAACTTTTAGTTTATGAATTGAATTTTTAGTTTATTAATTGAACTTTTAGTTTATGAATTGAAATTTTAGGATATGAATTGAACTTTTAGTTTATGAATTGTAATTTTAGGATATGAATTGAATTTTTAGGATATGAAATTAATTAACTAAAAAAAGAGTAGGATATGAATTAACTAAATTAAGTTCTTGTTTTATTTGTATAGATGGAACATCGTACTTGGATGTACAATAGGAATTATCCTAATCAGCGGGGATTGCGGGAGGATTTTGTAGAAGGGGTTGATGACTTTATTAGACATGCAATGTCACTTCCACCATACCAAAGTGAAGGAGTAATTAGGTGTCCTTGTGTTAGGTGCGACTGTATGAAGTTTGAAAAACTGGAGGAAGTTAAGTTTCATCTTTATAGGAAGGGGTTTATAGCGAATTACTTTGTGTGGACTAATCATGGAGAGATCGATGGTAGTCGTGGGGTATTTCATAACATGGTTGTGGGTGAAAGTAGTAGGTCGGTGGAGAATACAAATCGTGCTTCTAGAATTCATGATATGGTTGCGGATGCTTTTGGGATGCACTTAGGGGGTGAGCCCAATGAAAATGTTGAAGTTAGAGGAAGCTAGTCGTCCACTACGGGAAGGAAGTTCGCACTCTAAGCTGTCTGTTGTAGTTAGATTACTAAGTATAAAATCTGATTGGAATATTTCTCAAGCAGCAATGGACTCTTTCATTGACCTTATGAGTGAACTAGTTGACCCTAATATCAACTTACCTGGTGATTTTTATAAGGCAAAGAGATTGGTTTCTAAGTTAGGACTTTCGTCAATGAGAATTGATTGTTGTGAAGATGGTTGCATGTTATATTATAAAGATGATGCAAATTTAGATAATTGTAAATTTTGCAAAAAGCCTCATTTCAAGAGGCTTTCCAGCGGGAATATGGTCGCTATCAAGGCGATGCATTATTTACCTCTTATACCTAGGTTAAAGAGGTTATACGCGTCGATGAGTTCTGCTCCTCATATGAGATGGCACTTTGAAAATAGAATACCACCTGGTGTTATGTGTCATCCTTCAGATGGAGAAGCTTGGAAGCACTTTGATAAGACATATCCAGATTTTGCTAGTGAACCAAGGAAAATTAGGTTAGCTCTGTGTGCGGATAGATTCACGCCTTTTTCTGTATCTGCGACACCATATTCATGTTGGCCTGTCTTTCTTACACCTTATAATCTACCACCTGAGTTGTGCATGACTAGTCCATATATATTCTTGAATTGTATTATCCCCGGTCCACGTAATCAAAAAAATTTGGTTGAAGTATATTTTCAAACTTTGATTGATGAGCTCAAACAATTGTGGTATGATGGTGTTGAAACATATGACATATCAACCAAACAAAATTGCAATTTGCGTGCTAATTTAATGTGGACTATTAACGATTATCCTGCGTATGGAATGTTGTCTGGGTGGATGACTGCTGGGAAGCTAGCTTGTCCTTACTGCATGGAAAATAGTAAAGTGTTCACTTTGAAACATGGCCGAAAGAAATCATGGTTTGATTGTCATCGTCAATTCTTGCCTCCTGATCATGAGTTTAGAAGGATGAAAAATGCATTCAAAAAGAATAAAATGGAATAATATTCTCCACCTCCGATACTTTCAGGTGGGGAAATTTGGGAGAGGGTCCAGAACTTCAGTAAAGTTATTGAAGCTCCACGTTATAGATTCCCCGGATGCGGTGTTACTCATAATTGGACGAAACAGAGTATATTTTGGGACTTGCCTTATTGGAAGGATAATCTTCTCCGTCACAACCTTGATGTCATGCATATTGAGAAGAATTATTTTGATAATATTTTCAACACAGTGATGGATGTTAAAGGTAAGACAAAGGATAACCCGAAGGCTAGAATGGACTTACAAGAATATTGCAGGAGGCCTGAATTATACTTGCAGACATCAAACATTGGTAAGATATTCAAGCCCAAAGCAAGTTACACATTCACTTTGGAGGAAAGACGGCAAATTTGTGATTGGGTTAAGATAATGAAGATGTTTGAGGGTTATGCGTCGAATCTTGGAAAAACAGTTGATATGGGGGTAGGAAGTTGAGCCATTTGAAAAGTCATGATTGTCATGTTTTCATGGAGACCTTAGTGCTTATTGAATTTTGTGGTTTGTCTGAAAGAATCTGGAAACTCATCACAAAGATTAGTTTGTTTTTCAAAGACTTGTGTTCCACCACATTAAGGGAAGAAAACCTACTCCGGATGGATCAGAACATTCATGTAAATTCTAGAAAGATGAAAAAGATATTTCCATGTGGTTTTTTTGATGTGATGGAACACCTTCCAATCCACCTTGTACACGAGACACGACTTGGAGGGCATGTTCAATGCAGATTGATGTATCCCTTTGAGAGGTAATATTATAAGTTTGATGTAATTTTCTATTTATTTGAATGTTCTTGTCTAACATGACATTATGTAAGACAATTGGCAAAATTCAAATAATTTGTTAAGCATAGGAATAGGATTGAAGGATCTATATGCAAAGCTTATCTTGCAAAGGAAACTGCTCATTTTTGTTCTTATTATTTTGAGAGTAATGTGCCATGTGCTAGGAATAGGCCCAATAGGCACACGGTCGAATGTGTGAATGATCCATTATATCCGCCTATGTCCATATTCAATCAACCAGGCCGATGTTCTAAGGATGTTAGAAAGAGAAGTTTGAGTGATATGGAGTACAAGTCAACTACACTTCATATGTTGCTAAATTTTCCCGAAGTTGTACCATTTCTCAAGTAAGTATTAATTTAGTAGTTATCAAAATATAAAATTTACTGTGATTACATCTCGATGCAACTACTAAAAATATATGATGTGTCACAGTCACTTCGTGGGTCACTTTGGCCATGATGTTGTATATACGAGATTTGATATGTGGTTCAAACAATTTGTAAGTTTATCATGATAATGTTCTAACACTATGTAGGTAAACAATGTTTGTAAGTTATTCTAACTTATGATTTTTTTAACAATATGTAGGTAAATGATCCAAATAATGGTGTAAATCTATTTTTGAAAGATATATCTTGGGGACCTGGGCTTCAGGTCACAACAATGTCTAAGTACGTTGTGAATGGTTATAAGTTTCATACAGAGGATTGCTCTAAAAATAAAAATAGCAACAACAACGGGGTGTGGGTTCAAGGTGGTGATGGCAACCAAGTTGGAGATATTGATTATTATGGTGTGCTCAAAGAAATAATAGAACTAGAATATACAGGTTGGCCATATAAGAAATTGATACTCTTTAGATGCAAGTGGTTTGACCCAAATATAACAAGAAGTACAAGAGTACACAACCAATACAACATAATTGAGGTTAATCATACGAGGGAGCATGATCGCTATGATCCTTTCATAATTGCACATAATGTTAGGCAAGTGTAGTATGCTCCTTATCCATTGCGGCGGAATAAGTCTGATTGGTAGGTTGTAATAAAAACTAAGCCTGTAGGTAGGGTGGAAGTCGAGAATGTGTTAGATGTTACATATCAAAACGATATCTCCAGTGTTCACCAAATAGTGGACGATCAATTAGAAAATGATTTGGAACATCCTGAACATATATTGGAAGAATTTGATATAAATGAAGTAACAATTATAGAAAATGAGGATGAAGAATCAACTGATGAAGCTCAAACAAGTGCGGAAGAAGAATTCTCGGACGAGGAACAATACGTCGATGAGCTTTAAAAAGTTGGTTTTTTTAATAACTCTCGTTTTATAGCTAGTTTCTTATATGTTTCAATCTAAATATGTATTATATTATGCAGATGACAGGAAGGGAAAAGGCTAGGAAGGGAAAGAGGAGGGTAGAAAATAATACTCCATCTTTTCCACCCTCTTCAGAGATGCCTCTGCCTATGTCTTATCCTCCACCCCACGGCTATACTGAGCTGCCACAACATCACGAGCCCTACACCTTCATGCAGACACCAGGTCTTTCATCACAGGGCCATATGACTATACGTCCGGCATACAGTCCAGCTGCCTCACGACCACGTGGATCGCAGGCACATGGATCACATCCATCCATGTCACAGCCACTCGGGTCACAGCCATCAGTACCACAGCCACTTGGGGTCCATCCAGCTATGTCGCAGTCATAGGGATCGCAACCATCTTCATCAGCGACTTCATCTATTTCAGGCCTTCGCCTGCGAGGTAGTAGCTCTGACCTCCTACACCTTCCACACACGCCTATGATATACATGCATCGGATGGTGATGATGATGATGACGAGGAGGTGCATTATGATCAATATGGCTGGATCATCATAGTCCTTAAGGGTGATGGGTAAGAGTTATTTGTTATTTTTGTGTTATTGTTTTGTAAAGTTTTTACTGAGATATTAATATGTTTTTTTTGTTAAATTACAGGTTCATCCCGAGTAATAAGAATACGAGGATAGTCACCAAAGCCATCAGAAAGCTTTATGATGGTCGTTATGCGACTTGGACTGATTTCCCATTCTCGCTGAAGGAGCAAATTTTCAATCAATTTAAGGTATAAATGTTATTTTAAGAAGTTTAATTATTTATATTTATGATATTTCCATATAATAATTAACTTTTGAAATATAGAGCAAGTGTGTATGGAACCACCGCTATAGCGCGAAAATGGCTGCAAATTTTCATCACAAAGCTCGCAAGCGGTTGTCGCGTACTTTATCCGAAGCTAGAAAGAAGAAAGAAGCCTGACTGGTTACTTCAAAATTTATGGGATGATTTGTAAAGGCAATGGCTTACCGCAAAGTTCTTAGAGAAGAGCGAAAAAGGAAAGAAATCTCGTGCATCTGAGAAGGGAGGATCCTTGCACACTGGAGGTGCGATCAGCCTAGGGACAATAAAAAGAAGATTGGTACGTAATTGCTTAATTTATTTTAATTTTCAAAGTATATCTATTCTGTTTATTAACTAAATTAATTTGTTTTCAGGAAAAGAAGTTGGGGCGTTCAATGAACCAAGATGAGTTATTCAAGGAGACACATATTGTGAAGAAGAAGAAAGAAACGGATCACGAAAGGTAGGTTGAGGACCGGGCCTCGACTGTATATGTACGTTTTCAATTCTCATTAAGTATTTTAATTTACTTTTATATAAATTTTGAAATACTAAGTCAATGTAAATTTTCGTATAGAGTCTCTTCTAAACTAACGTGGAGGAATTCATCCGCACTCAGCCACCTAATGAGTCAGGCGAGCCAACCCAACCTTCGGACGAGGATGCTTAAAGAATATGGATGGAGTCTGTTGGCGGTCCAAAATGGGGGAAGGTATACGAGCTTCCTATTAAGAAATTCCATAGCTATAAGTGTCGAATGCAAGGAATAGGGACTTCCCCGCAAGGTGAGCAACTTGATGGGGAGATCATCTCCGCTATGCGGGAGACTGTGAGAAAGCTCACATCCGAGCTAGAAGCAGCCAAGGAAAGAGAAAAGGTTAGAGATGCTCAGTACCTTGGCATGCAAGCTCAAATCAGAACTCTCCTATCTACTGGACCTTTTCCGATTCCCCGATCTCGTGAGTCATCCCCAGAGGCTCGACTGCATGTGAGCATTCCTCCCATCCTCCCCATGATCGTTCCTCCCGTCCTCCCCGTGGTCGTTCTTCCCGTCTTCCCCGAGACCCTTATCTATACCGTCTTATAGAAGAAAGTTCATCAGACGTTGATGATGATGTTATACAAAACACTCCTTGACTTTTATATACTTTGAACTAGACAAATAGAATCGGTTTTGAACTAGTTTTAATAAGCTTTAACTTAGTTTTGTTAGTTCTATTGAACTTTAATTTGTTAGTTTTAATGTGTTTTTTGAATTGTGTTGTTGTTGTGTTGTTGTTGTGTTGTTGTTGTTGTTGTTGTTGTTGTTGTTGTTGTTGTTGTTGTTGTGTTTCTGTTGTTGTGGAGATCTTGGTATAGAATTGTATTGTATATATTGAATTGTATTGTATATATTGAATTGTATTGTTATTTAGGGATTTTGGTATGCTGGCAGGTGGTGTAGATGCCAAAATAGGCATTTTATGCCAAAATTATAACCCAGAAAAGCGACCAAAGTTGGTCGCTTTCCTATTAAAAAAAATCTAGGAATTAGCAACCAACCTTGGTCGCATATGACCAAAAAAAAATTAAAAAATTAAAAATTAGCGACCAAGGTTGGTCGCTTTTGTACCCAGATTTTAAAATTAGAGACCAACCTTGGTCGCTACCTTTAAATATATATTTTTAAAAATAATATATATTTTAATTTACCGACCAACATTTGTCAGTAATTTTTAAATTATAATAATTAATTAAATATCATAATTTAAATATATCGACCAACTTTGGTCGGTAAATTTTAATTATTAAAATAATATAGCGACCAAAGTTGGTCGGTATTTTGTTTACAGTGCACAATTGGTCCTTTTACCTTAGCGACCAAAGTTGGTCTCTAATTATCGACCAACTTTGTTCGCTAAGGTAAAAGGACCACCAATATAGCGACCAAGCGTGTTTGGACGCGTTTTGATCGGTAATTTGACATAAGCGACCAAAGTTGGTCGCTTTTTTTGATCGCTTTTTACCAGATTTCTAGTAGTGGAAGTTATCCTGTATGCGTAATATGATAGTGTAAATATTTAATTTTCAATATTAATGTTTACTACATAAAAAAAATCCAAAAGCCTTTAAAGATTGTAACACAAGAAATTCTAAAATAGTCAGATTTACATGTGGTCATTCAAAAACAACCATAGTTTCAAAAGTAATCGAAATTTAGCCACTTTTCATGTAAAGATAAATTTGAACGATAACATTGTTCAAAATTCGGAAAATACTCTAGTATATTATACCAGAGTTCTAGCATAAGTATATTGGAACTCCAGTATATTATATTGGAGTTTCAGTATAATATATTGCACTTCCAGCATAATATACTGGAGTTCCAGTATAATATACCGATTCATCATAATATGATGGAAGTTCATACACATATGCTCCAATCTCCAGTATATTATACTGGAACTTTCTGCGTGTTGGAGTTCCATCATAATATGCTGGAAGTTCATACACAAGTGCACCGATCTCCGGTATATTATGTTGTACCGATTCCTGAACTTCCTGTTTCAGCAAAATAATGTCTATTTTTTATTGACTTTGCAAATGCTGGCTATTTTTTAATGACCAGTACAAAAACTGGCTAGCTCGTGCTATTTTAACCAATTCGAATGCCTTTTCCCTTCTAATATCATGATCTTAACGAAAAAATGCCGCTGGAAAAACCAAAAGCGCAACTGCATTGTTATATCAAAAAAGTGTTAAACCTTTTTTTAAACGGATTAATGAGAAAATAAAGGGCGAATCCTAGTTAAATATAATAACTACTAGATCTGAGGTTTAGATATATTGATGAAGTAGGACCGTGTCCGATACTATTGAATTCCAACTAAAAGTGCTCAATAATTGTCAATGAATGTAGCAATGAAAGTATGCAATAAATGTAGATAATGACAATAAATGTAACAAGACGGAATTTGTCACCAAAATGTTAGATGACTTGGATGATTCTCCTTTCTGACTACAACGTGAGAAAATAGAAAATGAAGGTGGACAAGGAATCCTTGGATCTTGTGAATAGAAGATGTATATTGAGCAATGGAATCAATGGACAAGACAATCTTTTGCATATTCTTTATAGTCAACCCTTTGCAATGTGTTCTTATCAGGAAAGTGAAGATCTCTTTTTGTTCCTTAACTCTTCCTATTTATAGGGGATATTCCTAAGAAACCCTAAAAAGTACAACTGAAGGAATATTCAATGGAAAATTCCTTCTCTCTATTCTGAAACTTATTCTAACCGTTGCTTTGTCATACCAATAGAAATCTCCCGCTAATTCATCTCGGCTAAAAAAATCATACCGCTCACTTACTCACATCTCAATGGAGTACCAAATCACAGCTCGAACAAAAAATACCTAGGAGAATCACATAAAGCTTACCATGAAGGACAACATGGACTCACTTCTAGTTTCACAACTAGCAAGGATGAATAAAACAATGATAGACACAGGCTACTACTCATAGAATCTCCCAACAGGAGAAAACACAAAAATAGAGTGCAAAACATGAAACTCACTCATAAATGAAACAACAAATAATGGAAACTCGTCCTTACCAACAGGACTATAGTGAAATACAATGGTACCCCACTTTAGCACATCAAGCCATACCTGGGTGATGATATCTGGCACGACGGCCTCTAGCCTACTATATGCAACACATCAACGGGTCGGGCCTCCCTCTCTTGGGTGTCTTCTACCCACCTGAATACCCTGCTATAACGCACCTACCTAAATCCTGGAACAATCTCTCACCCTGTGGCTAACATCTCCCTACTGAAAATAATCTCTCTGTCGATGTGGCTGTGGAAACATACAATACGGATCCTCTGAGACCCATGGGTACCTGAAACGCTCCCATGCGAAGCTGGTAATGCAAACTGAACTGGCTAACCCACAAAATCTCTACTACCGGGGTACCCTGCTTCCATATAAAGGACTAGTGGACTTCTCCGATCTATGAGGCCTCCTTGTCTCCCTCAAAACATCTCCGAAAACTGAATCCATGCTAGTAAAGATAACTCGGCCAGGTTACCCCAACTCATATGCCGCCACCACTGATCAATCCACTACTCTGAATCTAAGATGTGACAAAAGCAATCCATCTCGTCTCCACAACACCCGAAATGCGAATAATATAGTGTCACTCCCCCAGGAAACCTGGGGCGCCATCTGTCGCCAATCCACTGAAAGATAGAAGGGTGGTACTTCCTGTACCCCTCAAGTCTAAGGTATTCTTCCTCTGATGCTACTGCCTTAACCACGGGCTGAACTGAAACCACATGTCGTGCTGTCAGGACAACTGGAACCTGACCAATATGATCTCACTGCTCTGGAGTGTAGACAGTGAGAGTCTGAACTCCTCCTCTGATTCGTGTAGTAGCCGGTGAACTAGAATCCATCTCGCCTGAGTCAATGTAACAATTATTCTCAAAACTATGCCCAGGCCTCCTGAAGTACAAGGTAGCAACAGACACCCCCAGTACCTGTCCCCCAACTAGAACTACTGGCGACTCCTCAACGACTGCTCTGGTAGGCATCTTAACTGCGGCACGTGCTCCTCGTTGGCCCCTGTCTCTGACCCTTGCGACACTTGCTTTGGGGTAACATCATCAAGAACCATCGTTCGTGTCGTCACCATCGGTGAGAGAATGGAATGATAGTTTCAAACTTCAAGATCAATAAACTCGCACGATATGAGTGAAGGAAGTGAAATTGTCCTAATAGTTTTGTAGCCTCTCGAAGATAAGTACAGACGTCTTCGTACCGATCCGCAAGACTCTACTAAACTCGCTTATGACTCGTAGCACCTATGAACCTAGAGCTCTGATACTAACTTGTCACGACCCAATTTCTCTCTGTTAGGTATCGTGATGGCACCTAGTCTTAGGGACTAGGTAAGCCTAACATTTCCACTGAACACCAACAATAATAAAGGAATTATAACAGTCTCAATATAGAAAATCTTGACAGGGTTTACAATTTCCCAAAACCCAGTAAATACAAGTCATAAGCTCTACGACATCTTTCAACCGAATCTAAATACAACTGTCTAGAAATAATAAGTATAGTTGACATAAACAGGAAGGTGACTCCGAAGCCTGCGAATGCAGCAGCAGGTTTACCTTGAGTCTCCTCATCAATGATCCACGTAGCTAACAACAATAATAACCTGGATCTGCACACAAAAAGGCGCAGAAGTGTAGTATGAGCACACCACGGTGGTGCCCAGTAAGTATCAAGACTAACCTCAGTGAAGTAGTGACGAGGACTAGTCAAGACACCACTGGTCTAGTAAGTAAAAAGACATAAATGTACCAATGACCGAAACATAACATCTATCTAAAGATTTTTCGATATAAATAACGGTACGATCGAATAATACGGAAGAGAATTCAATAATTACGATCAACGGACAGCATAATAGAAATACGTAAAGAGAATGGAAAGAATGCAAGCTAAATGTCGGGTACCACAACCCAATAAAACACTAACAACTCGGCACGGCATCAATTTATTCATGTCACACCTTAGCCAATAAACTCAATAAAATTGGTCAAACCTTCGAGTTAAAACCTTTAAATCGTGAGTTTATTTCGAAAGCTTTAAAGATATAATCATTTCGGAGTAGAGAAATTTCTTCTTTGAAACATACTTTCTCTGAATGTATGTTTATATATTTTTATAAAGAGAAATATTTAAAACATAGTCTCTTCAAAATACGTGGAGTTCAAATATACTTTCCCAAATACTGCTCTTTCAAATATCATCAAAATGCGTGGTGTTCAAATATACTTTCCCAAATACTGCTCTTTCAAATATCATCAAAATACGTGGTGTTCAAATATACTTTCTCAAATAGTGCTCTTTCAAATATCATTTTTCTGCAAGACAAATACTTTTCAAATATACTTTCGAAATAGAAGTCCTGCAGACATAACTTTTCCTGGAGATAATTGCTTTTCAGCTATACTTTTCAATATATATATATATATATCTTTCGATCCAAATCTCCTCAATGATAAAACCACCGGAACTCAGTCCGCAACTCAGAATTTTTCATGCAATACAGTACATGGGGAAAGCTCCCGGAATATCGTCTGTAGTCCCAATTTAAATATGCGATGCAGTACAGGGGGAAAGCTCCCGGATCTCCGTCCGTAGTCCCAATTTAAATATGCAATGCAGTACAGGGGGAAAGCTCCCGGATCTCGGTCCGTAGTACCAATTTAAATATGCAATGCAGCCACTGAGGAAAACAACCAGAATGCGACAGAAACAACATATATTTCCACAACCGGCGCAAAAGCAAACAATACTGAATGCAAAGTGCGATGAACAAATCAATACAAAGACTTAAATCACAAAAATGGTAAAAACTCACTCAAAAGAAGTAGCCCCTGAAAGGAATGCCAAGTACAAAGAGAAAGCAGCATAACGAGGGGAAAATAAGGCAAATATAGCAACGATTCTATATATTCAAGTTTGCAACCAAGAAACCAAATTATCCCGGCAAGGGAATCAGCTATAACCAATCTCACTTAGACAATTAGCTTCACCGAATAAGCTCAGTTTGAACAAATGCTCAGTAAATAGGCATCATCAAAGAAATACCATCAACATGGGCGGTCATCCATTAAACCTAAGTAGTACTTAAGGGGAAAATCATTTAAATCACAATGTACGACTCACGGGCATGCTTGACCCACATATAGATATTCCAATTACTTGTTTGACAATTATAGGGCGAGATTATACTAGTTTTTTTTGTCACATAGGCAGCGTATAAAGAAATATATAGTATAACGGTAGGAAAAATAAAGTCTTGATTTAAGTCAATTAAGATCATATAAGAAACAAGGAATGCTAGACAAGTTCTAATTTGAGCAGGGAGAGATGAAACTAGAAATCGGGAATTCAAATATAACAATTTCAATTCATACAAAGGGAACATAAGGACCTAAAATCCCTAAAGGGCAATCCATTTGCAAATAAGTCCGAGTACGCACACGTCACCTCGCGTACGCGGACTACAATTAACATAGAAGACTCAATCCTAAGGGTTTGTTCCCCCACACAAGGTTAGGCAAGATACTTACCTCAAAGACAACAACCCAGTACTCAAAATAGACTTCTCGGGCGGAAAGGCTTCCGGACGGCTCAAAATCAACTAAAACAACTTCAAAATACACATAAAACGTATAAGGAACGATTCTGAATAATAATATTTCAATCTTTGCAAATTTATAAAAATCGACCCAAAAGTCGACCCCCGATCCCGCACCTTGGAACCCAACAAATTTTACGAATTCCGATTACCCATTCCGATACGAGTTCACCCATACTAAATTTATCCAATTCCGATATCATTTGGTTATTCAAATCATGAATTTTAATTTTTTGAAGTTTTCTTCCAAAACCCACAATTCTCTCAACCCAAAACACAAACTAAATGATAAAAACAAGAACTAATTCATGAAATATAATTAATTATAGTGGAAGAACACTTACCCATTAGATTTGCGTGAAAACCCCTCAAAATCGCTCCAAAATCCGAAGTCCAAAGCTCAAAATATGAAGAAAATGGCTAACCCTCATTTATATGAATCTACCCAGGACATCCGCACCTGCGACCACTTAAGCGCACCTGCGCAATCGCAGGTGCGAAACACAAAACCGCACCTGCGCTCCTACCCGCACCTACGCCCAAGAATTGCCCTTGCGGGGGCCGCACCTGCGGAGGCTACCCAGTCCGTTTATCCTCGCACCTGCGAAGCTCGCACCTACGGTCCCCTATCCGCAGGTGCGACCACACCAGAACAGCAGCACCAACTGCATTTCCAAACTTCAAGCCTTCCGATAACCGTCCTAAATCATCCCGAGCCCCTCGGGACCTCAACCAAATACACCAATAGGTCACATACCAATGCATGAACTTAGTCGAACTTTTGGAACACCCAAACCAACATTAAAACACCGAAAAAATCTTGGATTCAAGCCTAGAATTTCTAAACTTCAAAAATACGCCAATGATGCCAAAATCAACCCAAACCACATCCGAATGACCTGAAATTTTGCGCACACGCCAAAAATGATGCAACGAACCTATTCCAACTTCCGGAATTCCATTCCGACCCCGATATCAAACTTTCACCCATCGGCCGAAATTGCCGAAATCCTAACTTTTGCCAAATTACCTTAAATGACTCTACGGACCTCCAAATCCAATTCCGAACACGCGCCTAAGTCCAAAATCATCATACGAAGATTTTGGCGTTAGCCAAAACTCATTTCGAGGCCGTCTACACAAAATTCAAACCTCCGGTCAACTTCTTCACTTAAGCTTCAAAATTTGAAAATGTTCTCCCAAACCGACTCCGGATTAACCGATAACTGAATCTAACCACACACATAGGTCGATATACACAAAGTGAGGTTGCTTATGAGCTTATACCACTGAACGGATCTTAAATTCCCAAAACTACCAGTCGGGTCGTTACATTGGCATGACTGATGAAGGATGATGTCATGGCCACCACGTCATCAATACGCGTCTTCCCAATGCAATGGGTCGCTTCGTGTGCCTCTATTGCTTCGCTTTTGGCGCCACTGACGGCTCTTTGAAACTTTTAGCATCTCCTATTCTGTATGCACTTTGTCCATCCTTGAGCTTCTTCTCCGATCTCTGTTTCCGATTTTCTAAAGCTCCTTCAGTTTCAGTTTCAGTTTCATTTCCCGGTTTCTTTTCCGGTCGGTACTTTCTTTTTTCGGCTTTATCGTACACACTTCATTACAAAAAATGTCAAATTCTCCTCATACTTCTGATAGAGTCTGTGATGCCACCCCGTTATTGGTAGCCATTCCTTCCATCGGTGGTGAGCCCATGGTTGAGGAAGATGAGAGCTTCCCCACCGTGGAGGAGGTGGTTCCTCGGAACCCTTTGGTCAGAAACGAATTTCCCAAAGAACCTATCCCTGCTCCCGCTCAAATACTCTCCGAAGTGGGACCAAGTCAAATAGCCGCCCTCCGTTCCTAATTCGGTATCCCTGCTCACATCGATATTGTTCCAGCGGGAGGCAATATAGTATAAGTTCACCGGCCCGAATATTGCGCTTTCTACGTCTATCTGTTCCTGGTGGGTTATTCTCTTCCTTTTCCCTCATTAGCGGAGGAGTTCTACCATTTATACGGCGTCTGCCCGGCAGCTCTCCCCCTACTTATATAAAGTTTCTCAAATGCTGACGAAGTATGCAGAGTTGGCCGGCTGCGAGGTCTCTATCTGCCATCTCCTGCATCTCTTCTCGCCAGTTTTTATAGAGGCACATTGATTCATCTACGACATCGCTGGACCAAAGGATTGGTGGCCGGGATGGATGATAAGGCGAACCGACGATTCTGGCATAAATATTTATTCATCAGAACCGAGCATCTAGTGGCAGATCCGACCGGGTTCCCCGACCAGTAGAACTTCAATCGTAAGGACCTATTATCACTTGTTATATGTTGCTCGTTCTCTTTTTTCTTTTCTTTTATTTTCTTTTTCTCTGTCATTTTTGTTTTCGACTTACTCATGGCTTTTCTGCCTTCAGCTGAGAGGCGTCCACCTTCCCTCATCCTTGATATCGAAGAATGGGTAACTCGTGTTTTACCCCATACCGTGGGAATCCACGACTGGGCGTCCTTCCACAGGAGGTTCGGGCCTAAGCCCTCGTCCAGTAAGTTTTATTTTCACTCTATAATCTGTCACTGTTTACTGTCGTCCTTTAATGCGATTTTCTTTTGGTGCTAGGCCTGCGAGCCTCCAAGAAGGCGAAGGCGAAGGTTTCGTTCTTGCATTTTTCCAGGCAGTCGCCTCGGTCGGAATGCAATTCGTACTTGTTGAGGCTGTACGAGGGGATCAGACTCAAGCTCCATCATTGAGGGATCCCACCTCTCGAGCTATTGCTATACCAGACGAGATCTCTTCTCAGCCCATCTTTTACCTAGTCTATGAGTCATCTCACGGTGAGGAGAAGGCGTCGCCGAGGAAGAAACAAAGGGTGGAGATTGGGAAAGTCGTCATTGTTGATACCGAGCCGGAAGGGCTCATCGCCCTAGAGGCAGAATTGGCGCCTTTACTAAATATTGAGGCTGGTACTGCATCGGGTGCCGTCATGAGGGAGAGGCCATCCGAGATCGGGGGGTCCGCAATAAAAGGGATCCTACACGGGCTGCCTAGGTGGGCTTGTCATCACCGGTCAGGAGAAATAAATTTATTCGTGTGTTAGATGATGACTCTGGATCTGACATCGACCCTGAGGAGGTACGGGCCTTCGAGGATAGGGTCACTCCCGTGGAGATAAGGACGGAGGGTCCCAATCGACACATAGTTATCCCCTTGAACTATAACCTCCTGGTTGATTCAGAACGGGCGGCACCGTCCTTTGCTCATTGGTGTCGGGGAGCTGAGAATAGGACTTTACAGACGCTGAGAGATGCGGACCTGTCTCTGGTTATATCGCGCATGGCCTTGGGAGTAAGTTTCACTTCTCTCCCACTAAGTTAATCCATTTCATATGTGTTTTTTGTTCTTGCTGACTTGCCTTCCTTTGCGTGTCAGACTCTCATCTTGGAGATTGAACGTGATCGGCGAGAAGAGCAAAGGACGGCTCTCTTTAAGAGGTTGGAATCAAAGTATAGAGAGTATTTCTCCAAGCATCGAATGCTGGTCAAAATCGTTGGCGAGGATGGCCTGTTCCGGGCATTTTGCGATGAGATCAAGTAGAAAGATGAGGAACTGAAGGAGAAGGATGAGGAGATTATGAGGGCCATCGGCCGATATAGTGTGTTAGAGGGGATGTTGAGGTCCAAGGAGGATGAGCTCAAAGTGAGCAAAGGGGTGATGGCTGAGAATGCAGACCTCCAGGCGCAGATGTCATCCTTAAAGGTTGATCTTGAGCAAAGAGAGGCCAGGGTCGTCGACTTGAGGACGGAATTAAGCGCTAGGATCGAAGATATGAACCTAGCTGAGAGAACCAGGATGGTCTCCGTGGCAGAGTTAGTAGCCTTAGAGGGTACTCTACGTGTTTGTACGTCTGAGCAGGCTAGCGAAGCAGAGACTTCGGCGCTCAAGGTGGCACGGTTGGAGGAGCAGGTCTTCACCTTAAGGATCGAGAAGGAGCAACAGCACGCCTAGACTTCTACTTCTCGTACTTCTGACGATCCTAATGTGTCACGGGAGTTGTAAGAGATGTGCGTTCACGCTGAGGCCCAACTTGATGTATATAGGTCTTTGAAGGCGACCGAAAAAAGTTTCGAGGCGGAGTTTGAGGGGGTTCGTGTCAAGGCACGTGCAGCTCGTGAAGCCTGCGGTTATGACCCCGGTACGCCTGACGGGGATGATGAAGACACCTTGGATGGGTTTGCCTCCGACCCTTAGTATGATGATGAGTATGCCGACGATGTTGATGGGGATGATGCGGCGTGAAGCCTTTATACTTGGATTTTTTTTTGTTTTGTTATTTATGTCGGGCCGTCTCTCAAGCCCTTTGTAAAATGTATTGGAGTTCAACAATTGAAATGGAACGATTTTCTTTTTGCCGTGTATTTTTGGATTTTCTCTTTCCCTTTTTCCTCTCTCGTTGGAGTTCTCTTATGAGAAAGCCCCTGACTTTTCGACCTTTTGCATGTAAGGTTGATTTTGGGCGAGATGGAAAATAGACAGATCAAATATAAGTTAGCTCGAACGAGGTTGAGTTTTGATTGATTCGAGCGAGGTCGAATGTAAAATAATTTGAGCTAGGTCGAATGTAAAATAATTTGAGTGAGGTAGAATGTAAAATAATTCGAGCGAGGTAGAATGTAAAATAATTCGAGTGGTGTCGAAGTTTAATTCGAGCGAGGTCGAATGTTAAATAATTCGAGCGAGGTCGAATGTAGAATAGTTCGAGTGAAGTCGAATGTTAAAAAATTTAAGCACTGTCGAATGTAAGTTGATTCGAGTGAGGTCGAATGTTAAATAATTTGAGCAGTGTCGAATGTATGTTGATTCGAGCGAGGTCGAATGTTAAATAATTCGAGCAGTGTCAAATGTAAGTTGATTCGAGCGAGGTCGAATGTTAAATAATTCGAGCAGTGTCGAATGTAAGTTGATTCGAGCGAGGTCGAATGTTAAGTAATTCGAGCAGTGTCGAATGTAAATTGATTTGAGCGAGGTCGAATGTTAAATAATTTGAGCAGTGTCGAATCGTCGAATGTGTATTTTTGCGTTGGTTTGATGTGTAAATTTGGTGGAGTTGTGTAAGAATGATGCATACTGCTTTGTATATTCATTCATTGGAGAATATTACATGTTTCTGTTTGTCCCATACATACATTTGAGAAGTCTCAGTCTATCTAGTCCCTTCATTGCTCGGCCTGGAGGAATAGTCGATTGGCGGGATGATGAATTCAACAGTTAAACTTCGATATGCCCTCTTCGTCGCCTCACTAAAAACCTCCCCGATAAAACTCAATTGGGCCAAAATTGGGGTGAGGAAAAAAGAGTACGACTTGGAGGACGTCTATTTTTAGAAGTTAAAGTATTTGAGGTGCGCGACGTTCCAATTGTTTGGTAGTAGCTTTCCCTCCAATGTTTCTAGTTGGAATGATCCTTTATTTGCTGCCGCTGTGATTTTGTATGGCCCGTCCCAATTGGTTCCTAATTTACCTTCTCTAGGGTCTTTGCTCGCCTGTGTTTTGGCTTTGAGTACATAGTCCCCGACCTTGAGTGGTATTACTTTGGCCTTTTTGTTGTAGTACCATTCTGCTTGCTGTTTTTGAGCTATCATTCTTATGTAAACCATGTCTCTTCGCTCGTCTGCTTCGTCGAGTTCATGTTTTCTGCTCTCGTCGTTGCTAGGTCCGCTCTAATTGGAGTATCTTAAACTTGGTTCTCCGACTTCGACTGTTATCACTGCGTCAGTCCCATAAACTAGTGAATATGGCATTTCTCCGGTGCTTGTTTTTGGTGTGGTGCGGTATACCCATAACACTTCTGGTAGTAGTTCCAGCCACAGTCCCTTGGCATCTTCGAGCTTCTTTTTCATGATGTTCAGTATTGTTTGTTGGAGGATTTAGCTTGGTCTTTTCCTTCAGGATTGTATGGCGTGAAGAGTATTCACTTGATGCGCCATTTCTCAAAGAATTCGGCGATCTTTTTCCCGGTGAACTGGGGTCTGTTGTCACAACTGATATCTTTGGGGATGCCGAAGTGGCATATGATGTTCCTCCATATGAATGTGATAACTTCCTGTTCGCGTATTTGGGCGAATGCACCTGCTTCTACCCATTTAGAAAA
The DNA here is from genome assembly GCA_005239525.1 of Nicotiana knightiana. Taxonomy (NCBI): domain Eukaryota; kingdom Viridiplantae; phylum Streptophyta; class Magnoliopsida; order Solanales; family Solanaceae; genus Nicotiana; species Nicotiana knightiana. The sequence continues at coordinate 19,620 of ML378571.1, forward strand.
GTAGTTAGTTAAAACCAAAAGAAATCGTACATTACCTTGTCCCACTGGAAGTGGTCCAACGATGTCCATTCCCCATTTGATGAATGGCCATGGCGATGTGACTGAGTAGAGGTGCTCGCCCGCTTGGTGTATCATTGGAGCATATTTCTAGCACTGCTCACACTTCTTAATGAAGTCGGCGGCTTCCTTTTTCATGGTGGGCCAGTAGTAGCTTGCTCGTATGAGGCATCTAACGAGGGCTTGGTTGACGGTATGGGCTCCACAGTGGCCTTTGTGTACTTCCTCGAGGACGTGCCTGGTTTGGTTTGGCCCTAGGCATTTCGCCAAGGGGTCGCCAAACATTCTTTTGTATAAGTCGTGGTTGATGATATTGTATCTGGCCGCTTGCATTTGAAGCTTTTTGGTTTATTTTTTGTCTGATGGGAGCACTCCCTCCTGCAAATATGATATAATACGGTTGCGCCAGTCCCAAGTTAAGTTTACAGAGTGTACCTCAATTTGGTCTAGTGACGAATGGAAGAGGGTAAAGATGTTTTCCTTTCCTCTTATATTCTTGGTGACTACTGCTAATTTGGCGAGGCCATATGCCTCAATGTTTTGTGCTCCAGGTATCTGGTCGAGTTGACATTCGTCTAACTCCGGCAGTAGCTTATGAATTTCTACCTGGTACTTTTGCAGCCTCTATTCTTTGACTTGGAAAGTCCCTGTGACTTGGTTGACAACGAGTTGTGAGTCACATCGGAGGATGACTCGTCGTGCTCCATATTTGAGGGCTAGTCTTAGTCCTGCAATTACGGCCTCATACTCGGCCTCATTGTTAGTCATATCGGAGGACCGTATGGACTGGCAGATGACTTCACCAGTTGGGACCTCGAGTACGAGTCCCAATCCAGATTCTGACACGTTGGAGCCGCCATCGGTGTATAGGACCCATAGGTCGGGTAATTTGGGAGAGGTAAGAGAAGCTTCTTACTCGACCTCAGGCATTATTTTGGAACTGAAATCGACGACGAAGTCGGTGAGTACTTGCGACTTTATCGCTGTTCGCGGCTGATATGTTATATCGTGCTCGCTTAATTCGATGGCCCACTTGGCCAATCTCCCCGACAACTCGGGTGTATGTAGGATTTTTCTAGGGGGAAGGTCGTTACCACCGAGATAAGGTGGCATTGAAAATAGGGTCTAAGTTTTCGTGAAGCTACTACCAATACCAGGGCCAGCTTTTCGAGGTAGGGCTACCTCGTTTCAACGTCGGCCAGGGTTTTACTAATGTAATAGATTGGAGATTACGTACCTTTGTTCTCACGAACCAACACTGCACTTATTGCGATGTCTGATACGGCCAAGTAGATTAAGAGATGTTCTCCGGGTTCTGCCTTGGCGAGTAGCGGGGGCGAGGATAAGTATGCCTTTAGTTCTCTTAGGTCCTCGATGCACTCGGAATTCCACTGGAGTCCGTTGTTCTTTTTAAGAATGTTGAAGAATTTGTGACATCTGTCGGAGGATCATGAGATAAATCTTGACAGGGCGGCTATACGGCCAGTCATCTTCTGTACATGTTTCTTACTGGTCAAAATTTCAGGTATTCCTTCTATGGCTTTTATTTGGTCGGGGTTGACCTTAATGCCTCTTTGCAAAACCAAAAAATCGAGGAACTTCCCTAAGGTTACACGAAGGCACATTTTTCGGGGTTCAGCTTCATATTGTATCGCCTTAGTATATCGAAGGCTTCCTTTAGATGGTCGATGTGGTCTTCTCTTCTTTTTGATTTGACCAACACATCGTCTATATAGACTTCAATTGTTTTGCCAAGTTGGTATTTGAACATCTTTGTGACAAGTCTTTGATAAGTCGCCCTTGCATTCTTCAACCCGTACGACATGACTCTGTAGCAGTATGTCCCTTGGTGGGTGACGAAAGTGGTATTTTATTGGTCCTCCTCCTCCATGAGGATTTGGTCGTAGCCTAAGTAGGCGTCCAAGAAACTTAATAACTCGTGCCCCGTTGTTGCGTCGATAAGTTGGTCGATATGAGGCAACGGAAAGGAATCTTTTGGGCAGGGTTTGTTTAGGTCCGTGAAATCTATTGACACGTGATAGTAGCCTATATTATGCGATGTATATGCTATTTATGCTCTAAGTTAACCATACTTTATTGATGTTTTAAGTGCTAAATGATAACAAAATGCTCTAATTATGGTTTTTATGCTTTGCAGGAGCTACTCCGAGGTAGGAGGATGATATAGAGTGTTTTGGGGACGAATATGTAGATACAAGGCCAATCGAGAAATGCCCGGATGAAAACAAGCAAGAAAAAAGCGAAGCAAAACTGGGCAGAATTCCACCGCGATCGTGGTTGGGCCGCGGCTGGAACGCGATGGAAAAAGATGCAAAAAAGAATTTTTTTAAAATGATCGCGGTTGTTCTGCGACCACGGTCGATCTGGAGAAGGCCAAGAGAGTCCAGGGGCTAAAGTGTAAAACGTGGGCAACTTATCCTAACCCTATATAAACTCAACTAACTCGCCCAAGTAAAGGTTAAGCTTGTTTTTAGACTCAATTGGAGGCAAGAACAAGTGTGAGAAGATCAAGACACCATTAGAGTTTTTCATTCTTCTTCTTTTTATCATTATTTTGTGAATCATGAATTATTTGATGGCTTTATTTAGTTTTATCATGATAGCTAAATATTTAGTCTAAAGTTTTGATGGAGCCTATTGAAGGATGAAATTCTTGTTATGTTAATATAGATTTTCCAAGTTTAATCTCTATTTGTTCAACTACGTTCTTGTTGTAGTTAATTGAAATGATCCTCAATTAGTTGTGCTTATTTAGTATGTATTACTTGAGAGAGAGTGCATATTTAGGTAGTTGTTGAAAAACATCACTCCCGACGTATGTGAGGAATCAATAACCAAGGGTCTAAAGGTGGGATTAGGGATAACGAAACCTTGGGTGCGATCTAAGTGAGCTATAATAAAAGCCAGCTAGCATAACTCGGGAGAGTATGTCTAGTAAATTGTCATAATTACTCCGGAGAGATTTACAGTAGTAAGAGTGCTCATGATCGATAGAGATGATTAGGAAAACTTATATGAAACATAGCAGGAAGTGATTCCATCAATAGGGGAAATCATAACCTTAGATCATTCTCATTAGTGTTTACAACCCAATTTTAGTTAGCTCTAGTTAATATAATTTCATTAAGTAATAGTTAGTAGAAAAACAATCAATTGTTATCTAAAATATCTTGTAAGTTGATTACGTGGAATTGAGTCAGTCTGATACTTGTAATTGGTAGGTTAATTCCTTGTGGGATTCGACTATGGGCTTAATACCCGGAATATTTTGACAACGACCGCTTAGTCCTTTTTATAAGGCATAGTTGGGCGTGATCAAATTTTGGCGTTGTTGCCGGGGAATTACTGGTGTTATCAATTACAGTTTAAAGAAGTGCAAAAATTCTTAGTGTAGTCAATTTTCTTCTTTTTCAATCAATACATTGAAATTTTAACGTTTGCAAACTTGGTTGTTACAGGTGCATGCCTAGAAACTCATCGAGAACTGGTGAAGTGTTTGAAGCATTATCATATCCTGAGAAAGTTTTCAAGGCCTTGAATCGGGCCAACCAGAAAAGCAAACAACAAAACTCAACTGAACAACTTGAACCAGACATGGCAGAGCTGGTGAATAACAGAAATAATGGGGATAACGTGGAGGTCCCAAATGCGCAGGTAGTGGAGCCTCTTGTGCCAGAGACTACTTTATATGATTGGGCACAACCCACAGCAGATAACTTGGCCACAACAATTGTAGTCCCGCAGATACAGGCAGATTCATTCCAAATCACAAACAATATGCTGCATTTGTTACAAAACAAGGGACTATTCTCGAGGTCATACATTGAATATCGCCAACAACACTTGAAGAATTTCATGTCAATTTGCCAAACACAAAGACAGCGCAACGTGACTTCGGAAGCAATAAAGTTGTTGTTGTTTCCATTCTCTGTGACAGGAGCAGCCCAGACTTGGCTAAATTCACTCCCCATCAATTCCATCACTACTTGGGAGGAGTTGGTCAAGCAATTTGTGAACAAATTCCATCCACCCAACAAGACTGCTCAACAAATTGATGAGATCTTGAGCTTCAGATATAAACCAACAGAAACATTGCAAGAGACGTGGGAAAGATTTAAAGGGTTGTTGGTTGCATGTCCACACCATGGTATTCCTAAGCAGATGTTGGGAAGAGATTTTACATGGGTCTGGCAGATAGTGTGAAAGCTAACGTTAATTCTTCAGCTGGTGGAGCATTCCTGAGTAAAACGTTCAGAGAGAGCAAGATCTTGCTCGACAAGATGGCCCATAACTCAGGATGGACAAACAAAAACTCGCCCATCGCTCCTGTGGTCCACTCAGTGGCATTAGATCCAGCTTACTCTCTTGCTAAAGTATGGCCACATTAATGACACAAATGAGCATCCTCACCAAAAAGGTGGAAGAGTCAAGTCAGAAACAGCAGGTGCACATAGTTGATACAACTAATGTGGGCTTATGTACATCTTGCATTAGTCAGCCATTTGGTAGCCAGTAGAGCGCTGAGGGGGATCACCAACACTATCCTGAGAACATGAATTATGTGTCCAACTATGGGGGTCAGATACCAGGTGGTCAGAATTGGGGGTAGCAGAATCAGCAATACAGGTCAGCCTCGTAGCAGCATAATAACGGTAACATGGGGGCCATGCGACCACAGAGTAATATGGCACCTTACCAAAGGCCACAGGGATATAACAACAAGAATCAACAGCAGGGGTATCATCCACCTCAACAGCAACATAATGGGAGACAGGAAGACGGGTTCGCTAGGCTCGAGGCAATGATGCAGCAGGTGATTGGGTCTAATGCAAAAATAAGTGAAAGAGTAGATTGACACGAGTCAGCTATCAAAGATATTGAGGTCCAAATGGGTCAGATTTTTATGTCACTGAATAATCGTCCTCATGGAACGTTACCTGCAGACACTCAGGTAAATCCAAAAGATCAAGGCCCGAAGAATCTGATGGTAGTGAGTCTACGTAATGGTAGAGACCTGGACTTGGATCAAGAGAGGGCTCGAGAAAGCAGACTTGCTGAGACACTTGTTCCAGTACCCTTTGAGCTAGATGACTCAGCAGGATTGACTGAGCTGACAGTGCATCCTGCACAGGAAGATGCCAACAAACAGAATGAGGCTGAGAAAGAAGCTGAGACAGCACAGGAACCGGTATTGGAGGCAGCACCTGAAAAAGAGAAAGCCCAAATCACAGGGAAGAAGCGACCTCCAACACCATTCCTATAGAGGCTGGCCAAATACCAAAAAGATGAGCAACACAAGAAGTTCTTGGACATGTTGAAACAAATTCAGGTAAATATTCCATTGATTGATGTTTTAAAAGAATTGCCTGGTTATGCAAAAATGATGAAGGACTTGATGTCCCGCAAGTTCGACTTCCAAGACTTGGCCACAGTGACTCTAACTCAGACCTGCAGTGTTATTGTAACAAGACCCGTTGCTGAAAAGTTGTCTGACCCAGGGAGTTTCACAATTCTCTACACCAATGGTAACTTTGCTTTTACCAAGGCGCTATGTGATTTGGGGGCAAGCATAAATCTTATGCCCCTAGCTATCTATAAAAGGCTTGGGATTGGAAGAGCTAGACCCGCGTCTATGTTGTTGTAGCTGGATGACATAACTGTAACGAGGCCCTCAGTAATTCTTGATGACGTGTTGGTGCCGGTAGGGAAATTTGTGTTCCCTGCAGATTTTGTAATTCTGGACTGTAGGGTGGATGAAGAAATTTCCATAATTTTGGGAAGGCCATTCTTGGCCACGGGGCGAACTCTAATTAACTGCAAAACTGGAGAGCTCAAGATGAGGTTAAATGATGAGGAGATAACATTCAACGTGCAAAAATCTATGAGGCGACCATGTGAATTCGCCAATTATTCTTTAAATGCCGCGGATGTAATCCTGGAAGAGGATGGTGAGACTTTGAACATTGAGGATCCTCTAGCTGCATGTCTTATGAATGTAGATGAGGTGAATGGTGAAGAATTGGCGGAATGGGTGCTTTCTCTTGAGGGAAAAGGTTTTTGGAAGAGACCACTCGAATTCGAGCCCTGCACTTAGAGAAAAGGGAAACTCCTCCAGCCAGGCCATCCATAGAAGAACCACCAAAGCTGGAGTTGAAGCCACTGCCCGCTCATCTCAGGTATGCATTCTTAGGACCTAACTCCACATTACCAGTTATTATCTCATCCAGTCTGTTAGATGTGCAGGCAAAACAGTTTTTGCAGGTACTGACAGAGTGCAAGACTGCTATGGGGTGGACCATGGCAGATATTTAGGGGATCCGCCCAGCATTTTGTATGCATAAAATTCTACTGGAAGATGGACACAAACCTTCCAAAGAACACCAAAGAAGGCTGAACCCCAATATGAAGGAAGTGGTGAAGAAAGAAATCATTAAGTGGTTAGATGCGGGAATCATCTTCCCCATCTCTGACAACAGCTAGGTTAGCCTAGTGCAATGTTCCCAAGAAGGGTGGAATGATGGTGGTGAAAATGAAAAAAATAAACTGATCTCTACACGAACCGTCACAGACTGGAGAATTTGTATGGATTACAGGAAACTCAACTTAGCCACCTGGAAAGACCACTTCCACTTCCCTTCATTGATCTGCTTGACAGAGTGGCAGGGAGGTCCCACTTCTATTTTCTGGATGGGTACTCAGGGTACAATCAGATCTCCATTGCACCAGAGGACATAGAGAAGACCTTATTCACATGCCCTTATGGGATTTTTGCCTTTCGGAGGATGCCCTTTGGCTTATGCAACGCACCGGCCACATTCCAAAGGTGCATGGTGGCTATATTCACAGACATGGTGAAGACATAATGGAGGTGTTCATGGATTATTTCTCAGTAGTGGGAAATTCATTCGATGAGTGCCTTAAGAATCTTACCAAAGTTTTGAAAAGGTGCATATGGTACTTAATTGGGAAAAGTTCCATTTCATGGTACAAGAAGGTATAGTCTTGGACACTTGGTATCAAGCAAGGGCATTGAGGTGGATCGTGCGAAAGTTGATGTGATAGCAAACCTTCCACCACCCACATCCGTCAAATAAATCAGGAGCTTCCTCGGGCATGTCGGGTTCTACCTGAGATTCATAAAAGACTTCTCAAAAATTGCTACCCTCTGTGTAAGTTGTTAGACAAAGATCACCCTTTCGTGTTTTCTGATGATTGCAGGTTAGCATTCGAGGAATTGAAGAAAAGACTTGTCATAACACCTATCATTGTTGCCCCCTACTGGGAGCAACCATTCGAGCTACTGTGTGATGAAAGTGACTATGCAGTGGGAGCAGTGCTAGGACAACAAAAAGACAAGATAATTCACCCAATTTCTACGCAAGTAGAACGTTGAGTGGAGCCCAGATGAACTACACTGTGACTGAAAAAGAGATGCTGGCCGTAGTGTTCGCGTTTGACAAGTTCAGATCGTACCTGATTGGCTTAAAGGTAATTGTATATACTGATCATGCTGCTCTCAGGTACCTGATTGAAAAGAAAGAGTCCAAACCGCACCTGATTCGTTGGGTGCTGCTGCTGCAAGAGTTCAACTTGGAAATTAATGACCGTGAGGGCACGAAAAATCAAGTCGTTGATCACTTATCGCGACTGGAAGGAGCTGACAAAGCAATTGAGGTAGAGGATATTCTGGAAACCTTTCCAGACGATCAGCTACTTGCCACAAGCCTTGAGGAAGTGACATGGTATGCAGACATTGCAAATTACCTGGCAAACGGTATAGTTCCCTATGACCTTTCCTCTGTGCAAAAGAAAAAGTTTTACCATGATTGCCGCATGTATTACTGGGGTGAACCTTATCTGTTTCGGATTTGCATTGACAATATGATCTGGAGGTGTGTCCTCGAGATAGATCAATCTTCTGTTTTGCAGGCATGTCACGCATCGGCATATGGCGGACATTTTGGAGGAATCAGGACGGCCGGGAAAGTTCTAGAAGCAGGTTCCTACTGGCCAATTGTGTTTAAGGATGTACATCTATGGGTCAAGGTCTGTGATAAATGCCAGTGAACCGGGAACAGTTCCCGTCTCCATGAGATGCCCATGAACCCCATTCAAGAGGTCGAAGCCTTCGTTGTTTGGGGAATAGACTTCATGAGCCCCTTCGTCAGTTCCTATAGAAATAAGTACATACTCTTTGTTGTAGATTATGTGTCCAAATGGGTAGAAGCTGTAGCACTCTCCACCAATGATGCAAGGGTGGTGATTGGGTTTTTTAAGAATAATATATTTGCCCATTTCGGCACCCCGAGGGCCATAATCAGTGATGGAGGCACTCATTTCTGCAATAGAGCCTTCGAGAAATTGCTGGAAAAGTACGATGTACACCACAAGGTGGTACTCCATACCATCCTCAGACCAGTGGTCAGGTTGAAGTGTCAAATATAGAGATAAAGAGTGTGTTGACCAAAACTGTGAATGCCACAAGAACAGATTGGGCAAAAAAGTTAGATGACACACTCTGGGCCTATAGAACTGCTTTCAAAACACCAATTGGCATGTCGCCATACAAGTTGGTGTTTGGAAAGGCCTGTCACTTGCTAGTGGAGTTAGAACATAGAGCTTGGTAGGCGCTGAGACAATTGAATCTAGACGTGGAAGCTGCGGGGAGGAATAGATTCACGAAATTGCATGAGTTGGATGAGTTCCGATATCTTGATTTTGAGAGAACCGGGTTATACAAAGAAAGAATGAAGAGGTTGCATGACAAGAACATTTTTGAGAGAAATTTCAAACCAGGAGATACAATGTTGCTTTACAATTCAAGATTAAGGCTATTTCTGGGTAAACTCAAGTCACGATGGTCTGGACCATTTCGTGTGGTTGAAGTTATCCCTTTAGGTGCTATAGAGAGTGCCTCAGAGAAAGACTCTCGCACATTTAGAGTCAATGGGCACAGATTGAAACCACATGTGGGCATGGATGAAGTCAAGAAAATGTCAGTGATCCATTTGACTGAGCCCCAGAGGTCGAGCAAACCTTAAATGCGCTCATCAGCGTCGTGCCGCGACGTTAAATCAAGCGCTTCGTGGGAGGCAACCCATGTTTTATTTTGCTTCTCTTTTGTTTTGTTTCTGTACTTGATGTGTATGATACGAATTTATTAGTCTACAGCGCAATATTGGTGCATATCGGGAGAAGTCGGAGTCAAGAACCAAATCCGGAAAGGTGAAAAACAAGAAAAATAAAAAAAAATTCAGAAACCCGTGACTGCGACCGCGTTAGGACCGCGGCCTGGGCGCGGCAGATCATGAACATTCTGTTTTTGGTCATCGCGGCCGCGGTCGGATGCGTACCGGGCGCGTTGGAATGCTATGCTTCTGCCCGTCGCCAGGTAAGTTGTAAAAAAAATTCTATTTTATTTTCTCTTTTCTTTTTCTCTCCTAAACCTACCCCTAC